>VZRW01001309.1:1957-41408 GCA_013398125.1 Aegotheles bennettii | reverse complement strand
TTCTCAGAAATCTCCAACATTATCCCTTTTCCTCAGTTTCATTAAATTTGTATAGCTTTCTTTAATTCCAACCAGCTTGGTTTTTTTTTTCCTTCTTCCTTATACTCGGGAAAGGGATAAGGAGAAAGCATAAACTCTGTCTCTGAGCTTGCGGCAGCCCTGGCCGTCTAAACTGAGACAGCACCACACAGCTTGGTGTCATCAGCAAACTTGCTGAGGGTGCACTTGATTGCACCGTCCATATCACTGACAAAGATGTTAGCACCAGCCCCCATACCAACCCCTGAGGAACGCCACTTGTCATTGAGCTGTTGACCACAACTATTAGAGTGTGACCATCCAGCCAATTCCTTATCCACTGAGTGGTCCATCCATCAGGTCAATGCCTCTCTAATTTAATTGTCTTGCATAAAATTACTTATAATTTGCTATTGGGTTTATCGGCTATTTTCCAGATGTAATCAGGACTCTCTTTTAAAGTAATGAAATTAATTAGGTTCACCAATAATGTGAGAAGTTTTCTAATTAACCTTCTCTGTAGCAGCACATGACAAAACACTTTTCTCATTCTGTCCCAGTAACTCCTGCTCAATAAGACTTCAGCAGCATCCTGAGCTCCTACACTCAGGGAGAGACATCAAGCACCTTATTATAATTAGTATTTTACAACATTTAAACTGGAGATTTCTGACTAACAGCATTAACTGCCATGAGCTAAAAGTTATGAAGAGCTAGAGGAAAGCTAAATTTTGGTCCAAGGAATTGTTTATTTCTGCTGAGCAGTAGGGGGAAAGAGAGGCCTAGCGTGTATGCAAGAGAAGTCAGAAATGCAGCTACCTAATTTGTCATTTGTCAATTTAAAAAACACACTTGGGTACTTCTCCTTTGTATAAGTCAGAAGCAAACAACAAATGTGCAAGACAGCTTAGGAAAAGCCAGCTAACAATGCCTTAGCACTGGATGCAAGTGGCTTGTGCCACCATCTCATTTTATCCATCAGGCTCATTCCCAAGTGAATCACCAGCTTTTTTGATCCAGATTCTGGTCTGGAAATCTTTACTTCAAGTCTCTTCAAGGAGAAGGGGAGGGCCAGAACAGGGAGCACATGCATATGCCCCCTGCTGTGAAGCTGTTTTGAGATGCAAAGGAACTGCCAGGCTTTGTCTCTTGCTTTGAAAGATGGCAGCGGTTAAGAGCCTGGCAGATGTCCAAGTGTGACTGCTACACAGCTGCTCAAGATACATCTGCCATGCCAGTGTCATCCAGACATTGGCACCCAGGCATATGGATTCAGGTTAACATCCTCACACTTGGCATTACAGGAAAATCTGAAGTTACTTTTGTCCTCACTGATCTTTGCATTCAGCCAGCTGTTGTTATGGGATATAGGACTTCTAAGTCCCTGGCCAGAAGACCTTGCCTACTTTAGACCCTATATGGAAAGCCCTATAAATCCTATCAGACCCCAGGTACCAACTCTCTTTGTGTTGTGTCAGCTTGCATGTAAGCAAAACCAGGCCTCAGCACCATAACCCCACCAGACTAAACTTGCCCAAGCACAAAGCATCTCAGGCCTCTAAGCATGGGCAGCTTGTGGAGTCTTTGATTTAACAGCTGCAAAAGTCCTCATGTAAACATGAGAATGAAGGCAGGGAGCTTTCTGCTGCATCACAGGTATTACCCAAGAGATTTCTATTCCATGAGTCATTAGTGCTGTAGCTGTAACCATAAATCTGAAATAAACTAATTTTCTAGATTATTCTGAGAGCGAGTTTCCCACACACACCTTACATGTAAAGCCAAAGTAAGCTAGCTTTTAAGAGACACTGTTAGTACTTCACTATAAACAGAGGTACAATTTTTCAAGCAAGTAATGGCAGTTTGTCCTGTGATTGCATAAAAAAATAATATAGATTGTCTAGTGAACAGCCTGGAAAGAATATCTTACATGTAAAGATGAAAAAATACTATGTGAGATGCAGCTGTTCATTCAAACCCTTGTAAAGTTTGATGATAGTGCGTAGGGTGTGGCTGCTAATGTAAACTGTAAGTAATTAATTGGAAGTGATTTATGGGAAGGGACCTTCCAAAGGTCTTGTGTGTTTTTCTCCCCCAGTCAGTCACACTGACTTGGATCAGAACAGATGTGCAGAGGTTTGGGGGTTACTGGGCTGAGTAAGTTGGGCCCAGCAAGAGCAATATTCCTGAACTGAGCTAATGATTCTCAGAGGTTTTAAGGATGTGGTTACTGGTGCATCACAATGCACAACAATCTTTTCTGTCATCAATCTTTTTGACTTTTAAATTTTCCCCCTTCCCTTTAACTTCAGAGAAAAGTGCTGGAAGTCCTGCCAATTTTTGCAATGCCTTGGCCATCTGCTCCACGAAAACAGTGGCATTGTCCATTGATCCACCTCTTCCCAGTGGCAGACAGAGCCAAGCTGCAGCCCTGCAGCAGCAGGGATGGTCTTGGGGCCATGCTGCGCTCAGCATGTAATTGCTTCAATTTAGAATTTCTCCTCATTATTATTTACAAATACCTGTTTCTCTCTCAAATCTTCTGTTTGTGGCTATACTTGCACTCTATCACCAACATGAGAAACTGCATGCTGGTGTTAGTTCTCCTTCCTGCCATGGTATTTGTAACTGACAGCAATTAATGCCTTTCTGGAGCACACTTTACTCATGTTCCTGTAACTATAAATACCATCCAGCATATGCACAAGGCAGTCCTCACTTCATCATTGCCTTTGGGCCTGTCAGGGTTTGCATTTTGTGGTCAGAGCAGGAGCAGAAGGTGAGATTATCTGTCAGTGCTACCATGGTTAACCTAAATCTTCCCTGTGGTCACCATTAAAGCACTATTCCTAAAACTGTAGGTTTTAACAGGAAAAAGAGGTAAGTTTCAAACAGAAGTGGATAGTTTAATTTCATGTCATTTGAAAAGCAATTATGACTTAAAAATCTACCCTTTTTTTCTCCCTTTTTTAACTAACAGAAGTAATATATAGCAGAAGTCAGCGTACCTGGATTATTTATCTCCAAGACTGCCTTTGCCTTGTGGAGAGACACATTTTTCCTCAGTGCCTCGGTCTCACCATAACAGCTGTTCAGTTCTCTCAAAGACTTTAATGAGAAAGTGATCTCTTTGTGTTAAACAATATAAAAAAATTCTCCAGTTGCATGGACTGGAGACTGAGCTAAGCAAGATCACCTCACACATGGTGCTCTTGATCCTCCTTGACCTTGGTCACCCTCCTCCAGTTTCAGTCCTAAGCCTGAGTCTCTTTCCTTTCACAAGAAGCCTTATTTCATATGCAGGCTTTATTTCTCAGTGTTGTCATGACCAAAGTCTCAAGCATACCAAGGGAAAAAATTATGTTTTGAAAGCAAAAATATCTTTTTTTTCCCCTCACCATTTTAAGCCTCTTCTCTGCAGATGGATATTTCACCTATTTCAACCTGGTGAAACTTCCCTTTACCCAGAAGCCCCTTTTGATCCCAATCTAAGGTCCACCAACCAGACCTACTCTGACAATTTTGGCAGCACTGTGCCAGATCTTCCATGAAAGATGAGCTGTGCATTTCACCTGTGTCTGATCTGGCTTTTTACAGGGTACAAGCCTCTGCGCTCCTTCCTGCTCTGCTACATCGTCCTGATACACTGGTCTCCTTCCCTACCTCTGCCTGGAAAGCAGCTGCTCAGAGCCTGTGGGCTGAGGGTCCTGCCAGGACCCCCACCTGTCCAGGTTGTACCAGCACCTTTGCAGTGGGAATGTAGGAAGCAGCTGGGGTGTAACCTCATTTACTTGACAAATATGTCAAATAAAATAATCAAATAAAATTAAACTTAAAAATTAAATTAAATTAAATTAAAATAAAATATAGTCTACTGAAAGTAAAATTAGGAGGAACCCGAGTAGAGGATTAGGTGTGGAGAGGCAGGATAAGAAGTGACAGGAAGAAACAGAGGGAACCTGCAGGTGAGTAAGGACTTTGCCATTCTCTGCTATGGGCATCCTCAATGCTTTTCTGTCTGTATACGTCTTTATTTTTAAAGCTAGAATTGTGGAAGGACTACTAATAGACTGTTCCTGTTGGTTTACATGTAACTGTTTAAACTTCATCATTAATGTATGTGGGAGATATGTAAAAACAAGGTGGAGGTATATGTACATAATCTCAGTGAGGAGATTCAAACCATCAGCTTGTCCTCAATATTTAAATGTTTTTCTGTATATCATCTGCATGGTTATTGCCTTGAATGTTGGCACTCTCTGGAGCAGGAAGCTCAGCAAAGAAGCTAATTCCAGCATGCCACAGCGCTGGAGAGGCAGCATAAGTCAGAGCATCAGCAGAGAAAAAAGGCAGGCAGACACAGCATTTATGAAATAAAACCCAACTAATTACAAGTGTAGACAAGGGACTAATTAAAAAAGCTAAACAATTAGACATGTATAAATTAATACTTAATTCATGCCACTAGTGTCAGTGACTATCAACGACTGTAAGAACTATACACTTAGACTCTAATTCAGATAGAGAAATATCTTTCTGCATAGGGAGCCAAATTAATTATTATGAATGCTATTGGCTCGGTAGTTCAGATTTTACTCCAATGACCAAGGACTAACAGTCATTGCTGTCTAGGCTGGACATCAGTTGCAGACAGTCTTCCGCCAAACTGTTGTAGTGAGATCAAAGTCTCTAGCAGACCCAGAAATGAATGAAAAAGAAGGCACTTTTTTTACACAAATGCAGAAATCTATCAACCGCTTCAGGATACCTGTGAGACACTGTGGGGGTATAAGCCTCACTGTGTGCCCCCTTTATTGAGCCTGGTTGGGCTTCCTCACCAGGAGGCCACACAGTGAAGAAGGAGCTGGATGTGAGATATTCAGGTCACTGCCTGCTTGGTCACCAGCTTAACACTTGTTATCAATGGATAAGCAATACCCTTAGCTCCGTGAGCTGCCTTTGACTTTAGCGCTGTTTCCAAACAGGGGCAATACAGCAGCTACAAAGCATGAGGGGGATCCAGGCCTGCCTCTACTCACAGCCTTGCACTGCCCTTTTTTCACACTTCCATGAGCAATAGTAGCACTGCGTAGAAACATGTCTGCAGTGCACATGGAGACACTCACACTCCATAGTTTGAGTATCTACACAGTTAAAAACATGTATGCACAAATACATCCACAAAATCCTTATTTTTCCCAAGTACTGTATTCAAATTAAGTATTCATCTCCATTAAAAAGTAATTAAATTTTACTGTCTACTAATTTGAAAATCTAAACAGCAAATGCAGAAAAATAATTAGCATAGTAAGAGATCAGTTATTTCTCTGATAAGCTCATAAACCCTTTTAATTAAAATCACAATATTTTTAATTGCTAAAGGGAATATTTTGCTTATAATAGCAAACACTTCTAAGTTTCAATTTAAGTAAGTTCTAATCTAATATTGCGATAACTGAGAAATGGCCTCCATGGGGCAACAGTATCCACCAAACAAAATAATGTGCATCTCAACTCTACCAAAGGATTTTCTTGCATGAAAATAAATCTTCTTGGGGTAGAGGAAAAGTGAGTTAGCCTATACAAACTCTGACAAATCTCCTGTGAGCACACACTGAGGGAAATTATTGACATTAATTTAAAACCACACTTATTAAAAAAGTTACTATTAATCATGGTACAAAAATATACTCTTACTGTATGCATGCAAACTAAAATATAATTTGTGACCAAACATATAAAAATTTGTGATTTGCTTTTTAAGCTTTCAGACATGCTATTTTGAAAACATCTGAAATACCTTTGAATTGCTGTATTTCCTGTCAACAGCAACCTACTGATTTGTAAAGGATTTATGAAAGTTAGGGGTTGACAAACCTGGTGGCCTGATAGTGGTCTGTGTTCCCTGTCCAGCCAGGAGTGAGGCTGAGCATAGGTATACGGCCACACAGCCAACCACAATACGGGCATGAGCAGCCTTCACACAAACACAAACACTATGAACAGCCTCATTCTGTTCCCTCATCGACTGATCAGGATCATGGTCTGCTAGTGGGAAATATATGCAAATACATGCACTATATGTATCCTTCCAATAGCTGGCTCTGGGAGCAGCCCAGGGGAGATGGGGCAGAGGCTTGGATCTCTCATAGGGTATCTGGGGATCCCCACTCTTCCAGCAGCATGGTGGGCTCCTCTGTCAGGCTGAGGACCCACACATAATCACATAATTAACCACACAAACTAACAACAAGCACTTCCAAGTTGTACGTGACAGATGGTGAGAAGCACATGTCTCAGTGCTGGGCCACTAGCATTCATCAACCAGAAGAATGCCTTGGATACCTTTGAAACTGTTGTCTCCTGGGACATTGATCTCTAGGTGTTACTATCAGGCAGCTATTTACTGGCAGCTGACTGATAGTCACTTTGTAAAATACTGTTGTCCGTATTTCAAGTAATTGTCATCACTGAAATCCACCTTTACTACTATAGAAAAAAAGCTGTTCATTATTTATTGTGCCATTACGTTTAACATTCCTAGTCAAGATCATGTTGCTTAACTTTCTGGGAAAGGAATTATTCCAGAGAGCCCATATTGCAAAAATACAAGGTCACACACAGGACTGAAGAAGAAGAAAGACAAGAATTATGCAAGTGTGTCACTACAAGTTGATCCCATCCCTACATGTAAATGCAGGTACTCACCTTGTGAAGGAATATGAGATATGAAGTTAGTCATTGAAAAATGAAACTTCTAATGGAAGAAGATCATAAAAGTCATATCTCCAGGTGCTGTTTCTTAAAAAATTAAGGGAAAATATAATTAAAGTAAAAGAAGATGGTTTGTGGGAGATCTTGGGAATCTGGAGAGATCCTGGTTGTCTGGAAGCTGGCCAATGTTGTCCCTATATTCAAGAAGGGCAGGAAAGAGGATCCTGGAAACAGGATCCTGGAAACAGGCCAATCAGTCTAACTTCAGTGCCTGGTAAAATTATGGAAAAAATCATTCTGGGAAGCATTGAAAAACACCTGGAGGACAACACTATCATCAGTCAGAGCCAGCATGGCTTCATGAGGGGAAAGTCCTGCTTCTCAAACTTAATTTCCTTCTATGACAAGGTAACCCACCTAGATGATCACAGGAAGCCAGTGGATGTTGTATTCTTAGACTTCAGCAAAGCTTTTGATACTGTCTCTCACAGTATCCTCCTGGNTACTGTCTCTCACAGTATCCTTCTGGACAAAATGTCCAGCACACAGCTGGACAACTGGGTTACACGATGGGTGAGCAACTGGCTCACAGGTTGAGCACAAAGAGTGATGGTGAATGGGGTAACATCTGACTGACAACTGGTCACTAGTGGAGATCCTCAGGGCTCCATCCTAGCCCATTCCTCTTCAACATCTTCATCTATTACCTGGATGCAGGACTCGAAGGGATTCTAAACAAATTTGCAGATGATAGTAAATGAGGAGCAGCTGTCGACTCCCTCGAAGGCAGACAGGCCCTNTGATAGCAAACTGAACATGAGCCAGCAGTGTGCCCTGGCAGCCAGGAGGGCCAACCATGTCCTGAGGTGCATTAAAGCACAGCATGGCCAGCTGGTCAAGGTAGGTGATTGTCCCACTCTACTCCACACTGGTGCGGCCTCACCTCGAGTACTGTGTGCAGTTTTGGACTCCACAGTTCAAAAAGGACATCAAACTGCTGGAACAAGTCCAGAGAAGGGCTATGAGGATGGTGAAGGGCCTAGAAGGGATGACTTACTAGGAGCAGTTGAGGTCACTTGGATTATTCAGCCTGGAGAAGAGGAGGTTGAGAGATTATCTCATTGAAGTCTATGGCTTCCTCATGAGGGGAAGAGAAGGGACGGGTACTGATCTCTTCATTCCTGTGACCAATGACAGGACTTCGGGTAACAGGAGGAAGCTGAATCAGGGGAGGTTTAGATTAGATATCAGGAAAAGATTTTATACCCAGAGGGTGATAGAGCACTGGAGCAGGCTCCCCAGGGTCACAGCCTGACTGAGTTCAAGAAACATTTGGACGACACCCTCAGGCACATGGTGTGATTCTTGGGGTGTCCTGCACAGGCACAGAAGTTGGACTTGATGATATTGGAAGGTCCCTTTCAACTAGGCATGTTCTATGATTCTATGACTCTATGAAGACTGAAGATAGGAGGAAATCACAGCAGTTGAGAACTTGACATTCAAGGAGACAGAACTCCCTTCTTCCTTCTGGACACTATGCCAAAAGATCTGGAATGAGGTAGATGGTAGGAGGAGAGTCAGTTTAGTGCAGGAATATGGTCAGATGCTGTCACTTGTCTTTTGAATTTCCAAGATGCTTGACTAATATTGAGAGTGAAACAGCTCAGTTGCTACTTGAATGTAACATTGTCCACTTGACAATCTCTCTTCTGTCTGACTTCTCACTGCCTATGTGGCAGTTGGAATATAACCTTAAATTAAACATTGCCATGTTTAACTTGGTAGTTTTATCCTGTATTTGAGATCCCAGTGGAACATTTTCCTTCATTTTGATCATAAAGAAGGAACTATATTTGAATTTGAAACACATTTTAGCTTCTATTCATCATGTTGCATTTCTAGTTTAGCACGCTCAGGCTTGACTAAGTGTTGATCAAACATCCATTGAGCATATGACTCATAGCATACAGCTATTCATAAAGCACAATGGAAGCTATGATTCTCTGACTGCAGAAGATTTTAATAAAAGTAAATTGTTCTTTGACAAATGCCAATTTTCTCACACTACGATCAAAGGGCGGTCCAATCAACCTTAGAATAAAAAGAAGTCAAAATAACTGTCTTCCTGCATGTGAACTAGTATTTCAGAGTCCATTCCAAATGCCTGTAACTTAAATACTTCAAAAGAAGTTGGATTAAGTATCAATTAACATGATGTTAGTAAAGCTGTCCTCAACCAGATAAACATCTTATGTAATTTTTTGTTGCTGCTTTTAGTTAAAAATTGAAATTTTTTAATTGTTGAAGGAAGGAAACTCTGTGTCACGTAATTGTTTAAAATTGTTCTTACATTTTAATATGATCTTGTGTGATAAAAAACATATAGTACTTGGTTTTGTTACAAAAGATTTGACAGAGATGTATAAAGTTATATTAAGAAGATCATGGGAGAACAGAGTCATGATATCAATATATTCCTGTGATACTTAAATAAAAAATAGTCATAGGCTCTGGGGTAACCTTACAGCAACCTTCCAGTACCTCAAGGAGGCCTACAGGAAAGCTGAAGAGGGGCTTTTTACAAGGGCATGAAGTGATAGGACAAGGAATAAAGGTTTTAAACTAAAGGGGGTAGATTTAGATTGGGTATTAGGAAGCAATTTTTTATTGTGAGGATGGTGAGAAGATGGCACAGGTTTCCCAGAGAAGCTGTGGCTGCCCCCTCCCTGGAAGTGTTCAAGGCCAGGTTGCGTGGGGCTTTGAGAAACCTGATCTGATGGGAGGTGTCCCTGCCAATGCCAGGCGGTTGGAACTGGATTGTCTTTAAGGTCCCTTCCAATGCAAATCATTCTATGATTCCATGATTTTTATTTGCTCCAGGACCAAGAACATACTGGCCATTTCATTTTGAGAGCTATTACATGGCTTTCTACTCTGCAAAATTGTACCCAGTGATCTACTTTTTGGTTCATTTATTTGTTTCCTGGTAATGTTTCTTGTAGCAAGCTGTGATCAGTGCAAGATTTTGAATTAAAAAAAAAGAAAGGACTTACTTAGTCATCAGTTATTAATTAACTGGTTTGTTTCATTTCTGACTTCTTGTATCCAAATACTAAGATATATTAAAATAGTCCTTCATACATTGGAAGAGAAACCCCACATCATTAGAAGTCTAACAAACAAAGGAAATAAAAACCATCAATAAAACCAAACCTCAACAGCCAGCTAAGCTGAGTTGAAAAATGAAGAAATGCTGGTAGGTAACACAGAAAAACAAACTACTGAAGCTGTGTGCATTAAGGAAGAATGTATCTGGGACCAGCTGTGAGGTTATTCTCTTACACCTATTTAATAGCTGAAAAGTGGAAGCTGAGAACCTCTTTTGCTAGAGATAACTGATTGGGAGTGCAGGACTGACTTGCAGGGCGTATCTGCACATACCACACACCAGTTGTCATGACAGCATGAACTCTCTTTTGCATCAAAGTAGATCATTACTGTGGGTTTTCCGCTTGATGCTCACCAATGTAACATGTCCAATCAATTGCACAATTTGCTTAGGTGATTCTCCACTGAGGCTATTAAAGTGAAATCTTCACTGGAATTTCAGACCCTGTGCAAAGTTTTTCCTCAGGGGAGCCTCCCCATTCATGTTCATTACTTATACTAGGTCCCAAAGCTCTTACTTCCTTATTATTTCCTTATTTAGTAAACTAGTATTGCTGGCTAATAGAAGAATAGCTACCTGATCGTTTCCTTTTGGAAATTATTAGTCCTGTTTTGTAGGTATGTCCTTTTTTTCATAAAATCTGGAAGCATCTTAGATTGTTTCTTAGCAACACTTTTCAGTTTTACCAGTTCCTTCTATTCAGCTCCCCAAAGAGTGCTTCTAAAGCTCTAGCAAGGTTGGCCTTTTCAGAGGATAAGCTATTATTTTTCCTCTTGTATGAATGGTGAGATCGTGCCCAGATACCATAGCCTGATAGGGGTATTCTCTAGTATATTAAAAATTGTCCTTGAAATGATGAAATACTTTTAAACTGGTAAATTACTGGCAAGAATATTGTTAACTGTATCTATTGTGCTTGGTAAGGACAACCACTTCTTATTGTTCTGTGTAGAGGTGAATTTTGTCTAAACCAAAGCTTAGATGTTTATCTGAGTCTACAATGGTACTTCTTACCTTGCTCATACACACACTCTAGCACCTTGCCTTACATATTCACATACAGAGGGCAGTTTAGTTATCTGCCAGACCACACAGTGGTGCTTAAAAATCCCTGCATACTGGTAAATACCAAATCAATAGCGTGTATTTTACATGTTGTTGGACTACATTACTTGAGTATCACTCCTTTTAGATACTGTAGATCCCACAAAATACACAACAGCCCCAAAACCCCTGAAAGTCCTTCCAAAGCACTTAAGGCCACTACATTCTATTCTGTACTTTCCAGTTCCACCCTTCATCATGCCAAGAAGAGTTACTCACAGTTTCAAAAGTGAGGTTTTTCTTAGCATGCTCAAGCAGTGGTAGATCTAACTCTTTTAAGTTAATTTCTAGTAAAATAGTAAAAGAGAACAAAACAGAATGTGCTGCAATGGAAAATTTGTGCCAGCAGAAATTTTTTCACCCATTAATTCCTGTGGAAAGGCCCTGAGACATACAATGGGCTGCTGATCAAATATGGTGAGTCTGCTGCTCACTCACTGCCCAGAGTCCCTGCAATATGGTGCTCCCTTCTGTTTCCCCACACTCCTCCCAGTTTAATGGGTGCCACGTACCACAGCACTGATCAGTGTATCTATATATAAATATATTCCAATAAAAAATGCTAAAATTCTGTATGCAGGCTTCACCACATTTTGGGACCTAAAATATTTCTGTCATCTTCAAATAAGAACATTGCCAAAACTCTGCAATAAAGTATCTTTGATAGGCACCTGTCCTAGTCTACTCGCCTTGTGCTGTTTCATGAGTATTTCTCATCTTGGCATTTCATCTTGCCAAGGAGAGGTAACCAGTTTGTCACCCACCACAGGAAATATCTCTTTCAGCCTCTTTGTATAGCTGCTTTAGACATGGTCTCTGGCGGCAATGCAAAAATTCAAGCAATGAACTCCAGCACGACAAAGGGCAGTTACTACTTCGTGCAAAATAAAATGTCTTTTTGCTGTCTCTTTTTTTTGTCCCAGCTTCCAGCACAGAGAAATGTGATTAGAGTTTTGGCACACTTGGGCATCCATTGCACTAGGACTTCATCTATTGTAGTCTTACATCTAAATTTCAGCAAGTTGCCAGACTAAGGATATAATAATATAAATCTTCCTTCTTTAATTACACATGTGTATGAACTGAAAATCTGAAAATCCATCAGAACCTTTCAATCTACAGAGAAGTTGCAGTGAAACTGGAGGACATTGTGTTGCAGACTTGGAGGACATTTGGCAATGCTTAGTTTGTTTTGTTTGTTGAAACTCTGCTGTTTATACACACCCAGTCTTGTCTTTGCCCCTACTGTGTCTATTGGTAAGGTTGGCATTGTAGTAGCATGAGGCCCAAAATGGGGATGTTAATCAACAAATCTGTAATGTATTTCACCTGTTAGGAAGTCCTGTGACACACACCAGCCCTGCTAAAGGAAGATCAGGTGTATCATACCATCACCTGACATAATGGAGCACAACCATAGAGAGTGCAGTGTCAACACTAAGCAGTACCAGTCACTCAGTGGAAACACCAAATGGAACAGATAGATGAACTGAATGGCTAACCAGGGTTATGTTTGTATTTCTACCCCTACCACAGAAATTTCACCTTTATCCGATCTCCAGAAATCACTGTTGCACTTCAATGGGATATTAAAATTATAACTCCTCTCACTCTAAAAAAAATTGCTATCTCTGTGATGTCCCTCTCAAAGTTACAAAGCTTTGTGGTGTTATGCTGTGTTTCTCCCACTTCAGACCTGGGCTTTCATATACAGCAGGATGACACTTGGTGGCACTCATTCAACATCATTTTTACTTTCCACACCACAGATTCTGTTGGTTAACATAAACTTGTGAAAAATCCCCCTTAATAAGATTATCCCATGAACTCTGTCACTAAAACCAACTCCTGCAGTCATTACTCAGTTTTGACTTAATCATTAATGAAGTAAAAAATAATTTATTTTGTGTAAAAGAAAAGATGAGTTTATGATATTTAAAGTGATCACTAAATTTGAGCTGAGATGTTTTTGTTAAACAGTTATTCTGCAAAATCTTCACTTTTCTGCTTGAATAGGTACCTAAAATTTACTGCCACTGTAATGGGCAAAATCTTTGTCCCTGCACATTACTGTTCACTGTAACTTGCACACAATTGTTTGAAAGCAAACAAAAAACCCAAAGTAAACCCTTACTGAAACCTCTGATAACCAAGATAGCTACTGAGAAAAGTGCAAGTGAAGTAGAGAGTTGCACTTGACTGTACTCAGCAGTCCTTCTAATTTATATTTCTGGGTGACTGTCATCTGCAACCCAATATTCATACTGTGTTTTGAGAAAGGCACATGGGAAGCAACAGCACTAACCCATTAAGATGAATAAATACCTATAACCCCTCTAGAATATCTTTTTTTTTTTCCCCCAGGAATTACCCCAGTATCTCATGGACAGTACCCTAAAGTCCTCCCAAAGACCATGGCCTTATCACTGACACCTGGCATTTATTCCTATCAAAGCTGCTGAAAGATCTGACAGTCAGTAGGGAATTTGTTTATGACCCTTAATAGCAGGACAGCGTTACATTAGCTAAGGATAACTCAACACCATTAGATAGCCCGAAGCTTGGCTGAAGGTGCCTCCTTTGAGGGAGAGAGAAGATCAAGCCCAGATGTCCCGGCAACTCTCCACTTGCCACACTCAAAATAAAACTGTGAAATAGGTCAGTAGCCACTAGCAGCCAAGACATCTTCGGTGGAAAATGTCTTAAAGCATTGGAGCACAGCCAAGCGCGCAAGACAGTCTGTCCTCTCAAAACACAGGGGCACCTGTCTTCCTCTAAAATAGAAATAGGGCCCATCTCCAGCATCCTTCTGCAACACAATGGCCAAAAGAGCAACCCACAGCTCTCATTCCGGGGTCACAGTGCCCACAGAGCTTGATTACTCCATAGACGCCCATTAGTCCTGAACCTATGAACTCCATGCTGCCAGGGAACTCCTCTCAGCAGTTTTGCTTTTGTTCCAGGTTTTACAAGCTGCACCAGGGAAGCTTTAACCTCTTCGGATGAAGTGCCCATTTAATTATCAGCATGTACTTGCATACATTTTGTAAGCTCAGTGGTGTTTATATACTTGAGAAAATGCTTTGCAGACAAGTTATGTGCAGTTTTCCAATAACCTTTGTTTAAAACCCAGCACTCACTTTTCAAATCAAGGAAAGACCCACTCTAAACTTTTTTTTTCAGAGCATTTTACCTCTGGCCTGTTCAGGGAGAGGTTTATATTTTAAAATTAGAATATTATCTTCTCCTTTTCAAAACTTTCATGCAACTAAGGGGCTTTCCTTCTTTCTTCTTCTTCTTCAAAAAAAAAAAAAAGGAAAAAGGCCCCCAGTGTTTTAGCAAAAACACAGGACTGCAAAGTGAGTGCAATCCAAAAGTGAGCTACAATTAATCAGTTGAAAATCGTACTGAGCACTATTTCACCATGCCAAGCTCACAGTCTGCTACAAAGCACCTGCATGTGCCCTTCGCTCAGAGCGGTTTGTCACAGCCTTCGCACAGCCCTTCCCAAAGCGCCGGAGCATGAGACACGAAGGACAGAGCCTTTCCAAATCGCTTTGATGATCTGTCCCATTGCAGACAGGTGGGGCTGCGTTGTACAGAAATGCTATCAGCACCGTTACTGTGCATACAGGGAATTTTAGTTACGTTACATTTTATCATCAATATTATTTGCTTTGTCGAAGATTAATTACTGGGACAGAACGGCCAGGTCGGACACCAATCCCGGGAAAGCTCGGAGCAATGACCAAATAAATAAAAAGCGTGCTTCAGACCGAGGCAGCTGGTACTGGGCCATAAGGTCCCCATCAGATGGTGCTGCGGGAACAGGCTGGTGCCCGGACAGCCCGCGCCCCAAGCCGCCGCCTGCCGCCGCTCCCCACCCGGCCCACCCCGGGGGACCGGCTCAGAATGCTCCTTCTGCCGAAGGAGTGTGGCAGGGATCCGGGCAGAAGGGTCCGGGCAGAAGAAGTAGGCCAGCTGCGCGCAGCCGCGGAGCGGACCGGGCCGGGCCGGGCCGGCGCCGGGTGGGCTCTCCCTGGCCGGAGGCTGCGGGCGCTCCGGCTCCGACTCCAGGCGTCTGCTGACTATTTGCTCCCAGCCATTAGCAGGTACTTCCATAGCATTTACAACCTGGTAGTTCTCCTGCTCGATATACTTTTGTATTTTCATAGATAGACAGACACATTCAAGGAATTTCCGAGAGGGAGTGAAAGGCACCTAAAATTAAAAATTAAGTATATTTGAAACTCTGCCTACACCACAGCTTTTATAATCAGCTTGTGACATGCTAGGCACTGAACACTGTTTGTGTCCACAATTAATACAGTTAATACTGGGTTAGTAACTGTGGCAGTCAGCCACGTGCATCGCCTGGAACATGGGTGCCTTCTCCTAACAAGAGAGGCACACTTGCCTCTTCAGTGCACAGGGCCAGGCCCATTCGAGCACATCTGGAACCAGTTTAACTGGGGCCTCCCTCCAGTGCAGCACTCAGCATTGTCAGTGTATTCTTTCAATCAAAACACTATAAAAAGGGGAGAAGGAATTATGAGCCAAGAAGGAATTGATGGAGCCAAGCTTTTGTCAGTAATGACCAATGATAGGACAAGGGGCAATGGTTGCAAACTGGAGCATAGGAGGTTCCATGTAAATATCAGGAGAAACTTTTTCACTGTGAGAGTGACAGAGCACTGGAACAGGCTGCCCAGAGAGGTTGTGGAGTCTCCTTCACTGGAGACATTCAAAACCCGCCTGGATGCGTTCCTGTGTGATGTACTCTAGATGACCCTGCTCTGTCAGGGGGGTTGGACTAGATGATCTTTCGAGGTCCCTTCCAACCCCTAGGATTCTGTGATTCTGTAATTAGGACAAGAATAGGAGTGGGAGAGGGTGACAAAAAGAGGAGTACAAGGCTCTTTCCAAATGAAGCCACCCAGCCACAGCAGGTTTCATAGCCTGCCTGAACAAGACACAGCATCAGAGAGCCCTTCAGTGGGCCTCTATAACCAGTTTGGCCAGTTCTTGTTTCTCCTAACACTATGTGCAATTGGACAACTCAGCTTGCATTACCCACCTGCGGCTGCTGCTCAGCATCTGTTGTCCCCAGCTGGTGAGGGATAGTGCCAATGTTGTTCTCAACAGAAGGTAGTTTAGCAGGTAGTTCACCTAAGGGGTACTTACTGTACTCCCTGTATACCTGCCATGCAAGCCTGTGTAACTCACAGATGTTCTCCAAAAAAAAGCTTTCTTAAGATAGAGACACCATGTTGCAATGGGAAGATGAGCATCTACTGGGCTGGTTTCAAAACCTCATTTGTACTTTTGAGGCAGAAGGTGAATTTTGAAATCGCATTATTACAAAGTTCAAAAGCTCTTGCAAGAATTCTGCAGGCAAGTTCAAGGCTCCCTTGGGAAATCAGGCATCTTTGAACATTGTGCCTATGTCTATGTATGTGCCTATGTACCTGCTCATTAATGCACCAGACACACTGGTATCATAATATGTTCTGTTTTAATTCTGCATCAAGCAGAATAACTCAAGTGAGAGAAGAATAAACATGCAAATCAGTCATGCATTAAGTAACTTTGCTATCCTCTATCATGTATTTGTTCACTTATCCTTGTTCCAAGGAGTAGAGTGTTTGTTTTGGGATTTTACACACCCCTAAACATTTATGCCAGAAATGTCAAGGTCAAAGAAAGGTGCTCTTCATTTGGAGTAGGAGCTGGTGAAATCTGAGATAAGTTCCCAGAGGAAAGGAAGCCTATTTCACAGTTATAGCTAGACCATCAAAAACAAATGCCATCAGCCATCAACTGGCTCCCCAGTGCCAGAGAAACAACCCTGTCAATCCTCATCCTTTAACCCAGTTCTTCAAATAATCTGATATCACCTGTCATATCAATTCCCACTATCCTTGGCATGTTTACATTGGAGGCAAAATCCATATCTCATTGCTGTTCAAGTCCAGTCCACAAAATACTAGAGGAGTAGCTACTTCAATAATATTTTTGTCAAAATTCTTAGTATGCTCTCACTTTGCACTAACCAAACTGGAAAAATGAGCTTGGTTTTGTTTGGTTTTGTTTTTAAAAATTAAGTTACAAATTCATTAAAGGGAATTAACACTTTCTAGGGTACAAAAAACCTGCATGTGTCTGATATTACTTTTCTCCACATTTCTTTCTTTAATTGCATTCTGGATCACCCATTACTCGTTTTTCACCTGCTGCAAGCTATAAAAAAGAGGGTACCAAATACATTGCAACACATGTTTGAGAGGCTGCTATTCTTTCCTGTTTCAAAGTTTAAGGAGCAACTTCAATCCACAAGCCTCCAAAATGCACAAAACCAAAATTAGTGTCTTTTTAGAAAAAAAATAAAAATCAATCACAAATCTCCACTAAAAATGATCTTCAGCTGAGACACTTTTCATTTTGACACTCTTTAATACCACACAACTAACACTGCATATGGACAAGAAAAGAATCACACACTCACCAGCAATTAAAAAAAAAAAGAAACCTTTGGCAACTGAAAAACAATGCAAAGATTCTAAGGAAAGAAACTTTTACACCTATTAAAGCGAAATGGCATCCTACCCAGGATGTAGCAGCATGTTCAGGAAGAATCAATCAATGGGAAAGTGAGCAAAAGGACACCTAGGTAATCATCAGTCGTGAACTGTGGAAGGCAAACAAAGCCACCACTCACAGCCGGATTACAAGAGTCATGCCATGCCTCAAAGCAAGCACTGCCCGTGGAGGTCAGTGGAGACTCAAACTATATCCCACCAGCAGAATGAGGGAGAAAGGGAAATTTCAGCCTACTAAATTAATTTAGTTCCTCCTTCTTCATGCTCTGCTTCCTCAGATAAGCAGGAGTTATGAGAGCTAAGGATCACTGTAGGATAATCTTTGACCCACAATACAGAATAATTGCCCCTTTAGCTACTGTTGTGTTGACTGGGTTCTGCTACACATTACGACAAGCAGAGCTGACTAAAATGTGTGCCTTCAGCCATTTGTTGACTAATACAGTCTTTGTGGCCAACTCATGCACGTTCCATTGCAAATGCTTTTGATAATGCTGTTATAAAGGTTTGTGAATGTCAGTGTAGGAAGGCAAAATATTTTGAGCTGCTTAGCTTCATTTTATAAATATTTTTGGAAGCCACCAATGTGAAATGCTCCATTCACATTCAGCACTAAAAAAAATAATGGCTGTTTCTAAAACAAAGACACATCTGTCAGTGCAGTAGAGTATATGAATTTACGCAATCTGCAGCACAGAAAAAGTACTTTCTCAAATAAATTAGGTCGAAACAGGCAGAGAAAGAACAGCATGAATCTCTCTGTGCAATGTCAACAATAATTAACAGAGCACTTTATAGTCTGCCAGTACTTTCCGTGAGTAAGGTACTCTCAGGCATTTGGTATGAGCAGGCTGCCCTCCTCTTTCTCTGCTCCTGGAACTCAAAGCCACAAGTGTTAGTATTTGATGGCTAGGCTATCATTAACTTTTTAAATGTTGTATGCCACACAATACTTCCCCTTAGAAGAGCAGATAGCAAGAAGGCACTGTTGAAACTGCTTCGTGGATTCATGGGGCTCACTTTGCTGTGTCATACTGGTAAATTTGGGGGATTTGCTTCTTAGGTGCATCAAAACAAGAGAAACCAACACTGCACCACACACAGAGCCTGTCAATCTCTTTATTCCCAAATTTTCCTGCTGATAACTTGGAAGAAGGCAGTTTCGTTGTTTCCCTCATGCTAGTTTGAGAACATGAGCATGTACCAACTCCGAACTACAGCTGCAAAATATGGCCTGCATACCTCAGGTAATGTAGCAGCACAGTAAAAACCTGGTGACCAAAAATCAAGTTCAGCCAATGTGAGACAGAGGACTTATTTGGGATGTTGGCCTCCACTGTGTATATTGCTGCTAGTAGCTCAGTTGGTTGTTTAAACTAATCCAGGCCAAGATAAAATGCTATAATAATGCTTCTTTGATGTTGGCATCCTTTGTACAGTACAGCCCTGAGCCCAGAAATTCCCATCAGCCTACAGTCTGTGCCATTGCTTGCATCTCCTCTGCAGACCTCAGCACTTTCTTCCTTCCCCTCCTGCAAGCTTTGACCGAACCTAAATTAAAACCAGACATCATGTCCCCTGCATTGGCGTAAAGGTTGAAAACATGAATAATGAACTTTGTACCAGCTGAGGCTAATTACTGTGCTGGCAGGTATTGATGATTAAGCCATGCAAAACATTTGCTAGTAGCACAAGACCTGAACACTGTAGTACACAGAAAAGGCCTGAGGAGCAGAGAAGTTAAGTGACTTGCCCAGTTTGGCACAGCAATTCAGTGACAGAGGTAGAAATAGGCAGCTCAGTTCTGTCTCTCAAAACAGGTTTAATCTCTAGATCATACTTTGATCTCCTTCAGCAGCAGAAAATAAAAAACCCCTCTGTTCATCCTATAAGTCATTACAGAAATTACTTTCAAGTTACAGACTCACCATTATCACATCATTGCAAGATCAAACAAAAAAAGAGGGCAGTAGGGGAGGAAAAAAAGGGTTACTTTGTGTCATTTACTTTGACAGTCTGCTCAACAAAGCTAAAGAGGAAAAACATTTTTTTTAGACAGATGCCTTTTACAACACATCAAACACTTCTCATGGGCGTATGTCAGAAACATTTTACCACAAAGGCTTTGTCCTTTACATTCACGACAGCCCGGATATTTATCAGGATTTTCTATTTCTTAAATTCGAGATCAAATTTGGATCTGGAATAATATAGCAGCAGAAGTACATCAACAAGTCCAAAATACAAAATCATTAATGAAAAGAAAGCATTAATCAACATGTTTCTGTACTAAGGCAGTGGGGGAATTTCTGTCATCTTGAAAGGAACGTCTGGAGAAGGAAACAGCCTATTTTTCAATGTGCTGGCTTTGGAGGAAGCCAATATGAGGAAACAATTGCCTTTCCTCATGGATTTTACTGCTAGTAAATGTTTAAGCCCTCTATGGAAAGCATGTGGCTCCCATATCAAGAAGACAACATTATACTACTTACTAAATAACATCACATGCCTATATTGTGCTCTTTGCATGCCCACAACATTGCTCTGATTTGTTTATTCGGAAGTGCATTTTTTATTTCTGTAAATTATCAAGCACAACAAAGAACATTACCCACAAACTACATTGAACATTGCTACATATTCTTCCACGCTCAGGCCAACAATCAGCAGCATCTTGTATTTCCTCTCTCCTCCTTCTGCCCTCTGGTATGCATAGGTTCAGGCCCCAAAATACTATGGGGCCTTCCAAAAACTCCTGTCTCCTTTCTGAGTGAGGCGTTCTCCTTTCTAGGAACAAACTAGGTTCATGGCTGTTGTGCTATGACAGTACTCCCAGACTCTCTGCAAGCAACAGGGGACTGTAGAATATGGCATGCGCTACTGCAGCAGGCTGATCTGCTCAACTCCCTGGGAATGACCAGGCCTGAAGGTTTTCCAGTCTCCAAAACCCACCAGCAACATCAGAAGCACCAGACGCCTGTTCCCAAACCCAACGTCTCCACTCTTTTCATTAAGGGTGACACTAGGCTCCCTGTCCTGGTTTAGCAAACGGCCAGGGCAAGCCACAACCCAGACAGAGTTTGTTTCTATCACTCCCCCCGAGAAATAGAAGGGGAGCAAGGAAGAAAAGGCTCAACGGTTGGAAGTTAAAACTATAACAAATTTAATGGCACAGGGAAAAGGGAGTAACAGGTGGGGAAAAAGGGGAAAAAATATATATATACAAATATATACAACCCGAACTCCAATGACTGGCGATAGAAGCTCCCGAGAGGTCCTTCACTGCAAAGCCGATGGGGATAAAAGAGTCCAAAACCCCAGCACCCGATGCAGTCGGATGCCGCAGACCACGTGGCGAGCTGGTAACCAAAAGCTGGGCCTTCCCCGGGCTGGCTCCACGTGGCGACCGGCAGGCAAGGGAGCGCAGGAGCGAGGCAGAGAGCGAAAGAGAGAAGAGAAAGAGAAGCCCCCTGTCCTCCTGGCTTTATAGAGTTTGGCAGGAAGTGGGATGAGAATACTGAACCTGATACCCGACACCTGACACCCCAGACCCCTTTTCACAACAGGGTCCTAAACTCCACCCCTCCTTCATTGGGTCCTTGCAGCAAAAGCCAATAAGAATTTTGCTTGCCCCCTCAAACTATGACACTCCCACAAGATATTCTGTCCCCTGAGAACTCTGTAGATTTAGATGCTTCAATTGGGAGGAAGTTTCATTGTGAGCCAGAAGGACAGCATGCTCTTACACTTAGAGTGGAAAAATAGGATAGGCAGAAAGAGCAGAGATGTCCAAGGTCCCTTCCTTTGTTTCTGTTTGGAATATCAAAAATCTCACAATTCTCCTTTATGTTAATTCTGTTGTAGATTTGAGTAACGGTTTTTCAGTCCTAGTGGATGATTCTGGTTTCTCAAGAATATAAGCCACCAGGTAATCATAAACTTACTCTCTGGCTCCTACTACCACTGCCACTGTGTAGCATCCTATAGCATTTTCCAAGTATCAGCACATCAGTTCATGCATTGTCCTTGCTTCCACCATCAAAGAATGAACAGGCCCATCCATTAAGGTCTAGCAAATATGTGTAGCTGTATCTGCTAAGAACAGGACTCACATTTATTACTGGGAGCAGGAACTCCTTCCTCAGTGAGTTTGAACAGCCTTCCCCTCCAGGTTAAATCAAATGGCTCTAGTTCTCCCTCAAAGATGCTAGTGAATGATTGTGCCACCCCAAAACTCCCAGCTCTCAGATCATATACCACTTAAGTGAAAATAGTGAGTAAGCTTCTGGCAGCATTTCCAGTTCAAAACAGGGAAAAGCAGGGTGTAATTTTCTGGCAGTAACAGTGGAACTATAAAACTAATGAGTCTCTACAGCTATTCCCACCTGTTCTTAGAGCAACATATGGATTGTATATCTACCCATCCATGAGTCTATTTCTGATGTTAACACAAACTACAACAACAACAACAAAAAAACCCCAACCAACAAATAAACCTCAAATTAAACCAAACCCCAGGCTTTCCTGCATAGGAAAAAAGAGTGTAAAAGAGCATGTGGGAATTTTACCCATTTTCACATCACACTTAAGTTGGGCCTAAGCCCCTTCCAAGGAAGGGAATTAAAACATTGTTAGCAGCAGCTTCAACTGAAGGTTGATACTGACCAAAAATATTGTAATATAGGAAGATGGAGCAAGATGAGGCTGAGTCAGCAAAAGATGTTTGTCTTCTATGCAGTGTCCTAAAATTTAGCTCTCTATTACAGGAAATTACACTAATATTGAATCACTATTCTGTACACATCATCATTCTGTACAGAAGTTTTCCATAGTGAGGAAGTTGTTGTTAGGTTTTACAATTTTATGCTGCTCTTTTATTTCAAAACATGTTCTAGAGCATCCAGCTGACCCTGAGAAGGAAAGTATTTGAAGTACATGTGACTTCTATTCTCTCCAGTAAAAACTCACCAATACACTCCAAAAAAACATGCCGCAATCCTCCCATATTCTACCTGGAAAAGACGAAATAGTTTGCAACTATCCTGTTCCAAAACATCACAGAAAAGAAGATGAGAAGAACTGGAAAGGATGAGTGGAATGCTCATGAAATGAAGATTTATCTTATTTTATATGCTAAATGCACAAAGATTGTCTCGAATATTTTTTAGATTTTTTTTTCCACATAATTTGTTTGTTAGTGGACAAATTTTCAAAAGAATATTCTCATTTGAAAATACTTACATTATGATTAGAATTCTAAACTTGCTCTGCCTAGGAAACTTTAAAAAAAGTCCTGGCAAATTACTGTTAAAAACATCCCCAAAATTTTAGAGGTTGAGGAGGAGGAGTTAATCCAAACATGTCTGTAGCAAAACATGTTTAAAATTGATTTATTTTAAAGGCTATTAAATGTTGAAAGTGCAGTACAGCAGGTATACTGATAATAGAAAATTCTTCCTTTTGCAAATAACAACAGTAATGAGTCATTATTGCACAAGGGGAAATAAAAAATAAGCATTTCATGCTGGATATTCTTCCCCTTAGACAAAATGGCCTTTGACAAACTGTGATGTTACCCAGGTCTTTAAATAGTGAAGTTTCCAAACAAAAGATTGTGACAAAAGATTTGAAGAAAATATGTTTATAATTAATGATGGTGCTTGGAAGAACCTCAACAATGAAAGTAATTCTTGTTTTCTAACCTGAGGAACAAGCTTTCTGTAAACACTCATGGTGAAAGAGATTACCACCGTAATGAAGCAAATCAATGAAGTGAAACAGGGTACACATATTATACTTGAAAACATTTCAGACTTTCAGCTGTTCTCAGCCAAGATACAAGCTATCTAGCACAGATAGTTTTGGGATGTTATGTCAGTGGAATTCTGTGGAGACGGCCTTGCTGTTACATCAGTACGGCTCCATGCTCCCCAAATGATCCTGCTTTCTTCCATAGCTTCCCCTGGGTGGAAACATTTCTACTATCTTTCCACTGTCACATAAGTCAGCACTGCACAGAGCAAGGCAGCTGAATTGCAGCTGTTCTCTTTGGTGTGTGCTGTTTGTACACATTCACTGCTAGTTCTCTGATTGAAGCCTTAGTCTAGCTATGGGGAAAAAAATAAAAACGTGGTTTGGGTTTTGCAAAACCCAAACCAAAGCTTTTTCAGTTTCAGGTCTTATTTTTCCTGAATACTGAAAGCTAAAGCCTGGGTGGTTTGGATAAGTGTTTCTAATTCTAGCATACCTCTATTTAAAATAACCAGGAGGATTTGTTTTTAAAAAGCTAAAACCAGGATAGTTTGGAATGAAGTCTCTGAAGACAGTTAGAGAGTATTCAGACAAACAATTCCATTCCACCCCTTGCCCCTTATAACTCTGATGATTTTTTATCCGATCCCTTCCTTGCTTTGTATCTCTCAGGTACTGCTTGTTTCCCTTAAATTTCCAATGGTGCTTAAAATAATATTTCTTCTACTTTGTTGTGCGCAAGCAAAGCTCTGAACTGCACATCTTGACATAAGTTATTTTCCAGACTGAGTGATGAAGTTACTTCTACCTCTGTACCTGAACCAGTTGAAACAATACAACGGAAATCACCATGTACACCATGTTCCATCTCACAGCATCATTATTTGATTTTTGGAAGGAAAATTATGATTTTGGTTGGGCAGAAATAGAACCATCTAATTGCAGTGGTTGTAGTCTCAATTTATGACAGCAGAAATTGGCCCACAGTGTGAATCAAGATAGAAACAGTATTCATTGTTACAATTTATATCTTCATCAAAAGTTAACTCAGGAACTGCAAGCTATGAATAATAATTAATACATTGCTGCAAAATGTGTTTTTATAATTTCTGTTGATACTGGCAAAACCCTTATTTTGGCTTTCTGCATGTTGCAGTCGTTAACATAATGTAGTATAGCCACTCAGATACCTTTAGGGGAAGATAATTTTTATTCAGCCGATTATGTACCGCAAATTTAAATATACAAGGAAGTTAAAGACATCATCAATCCCACTCTTTGATCCATGTCAAAGTGAATTCTCAAAGCTAGTTGGTTCAATTAAACAAAAAGATAAGTAATGATGATGTCACTCGGAGGAAAGAGGACATTACATTTCCTTTTACTTGAGGACTACCTGGAATGCTACTACTTGATGATAGCTAAATACATCCATAAAGCTGGAGGTGTTCAAAGACAAGCTAGAACATACTTGGTAACTATGACATTCGCAAGATTACTCATCCTGTTCACAACAATGAGAATTTCCTATTGGGATTTCATGGAGCAGAAAGTACAGGATTATGACTATTAATTTACAGTGCTTTGGAGTGCCTTTCCAAAGCATGAAAGGTTACTGTCCTTGAAAAAGAGATCTAGGGGGAAGTAAATGTCTGTGTTTTTAATTTTGCCAGTTTGTAACCATGAAAGTTACAAAATAAGTCACTTGTGAGAAGTAGTCATCTTTTACGCTCATTAGATTGCAATCCAGTGATGACTGAACATGATATTTAAACAGTAGTGTTTTTGCCAATGAGTTACATGATCAACACGAACTGCTAATGTTTTCTATTCTAAACCTTCTCAAAATGTCAAGTGTTCTTGTCAGCTGAGTGGAAGCGGCATAAAAGTAACTTTTGAAATTGCTGTTGACGAGATACCCTTGGGGAACTTAGTATTTATACTGAAATTATATTCACAATATGCTCTAATCTCCCCTGCTGCAAAAGGATTAGGCTCTTAATTCTCATTTCCATTAATGACAAAGTGGCACAGCCTGGGTCTTCCTTCCAAAAAAGACACTGGACATTCTCAAGTAGCATGTCTTATTTCCTGTTTTTTTTCAAGATGTAAGAAAATCAAAACATAAAATAAACTAAAGGAAATTGCTTTTGAAAACCTAGGCCTGGTAACTAACTCTGTTGCTATCCTCATAATTGCAGCACTGTAAATTTTTATTACTTTTTTACACAACAAATCACCAAAATAACGAAGAAATTCATAGTTGTCTGAGTCACAGCGGCTGCAGCAGACTCACAGTTCCTTCAGTGCTAGCTTATTCCATGAGCGAAAACATCAGAAAAAGGCAAGAAAAAGAGTACATTACTTGAGGTCCATGCCAAGGAGGCAGAAGACCTGGGTTCATTCCCTGCTCATCCGTGGTTATCACATGTGATCAGGGACAAGTCATACAGAGCTAATTCCAATAACGTACTGAGGCAAAACTTCAATGTACCCACCCAGAGACCTTGCAGCCTTGCTCGGGTGCATTCAGAGCTCTGTTGGCACTTGTTGGTCATGGTTACCCATCATTGATTTCATCCTACTGCTCCAGGAAGGACCATGGACTTCCAAGCTTTTGCCCCAAAACAGTGCTGATGGTGGCTGTTGCACTATTTACAGCAAAAGACTTGAACTAGTTTACTTCTAAAGTTTCAACAAAGCAAGATCACCACTGACACTGTTTTCCATGCCATGGGTCTTACATGTTGATGCATGTCAAGATAAGGTATTTTTATGAGTCTCTTGCTTGACTAATGAACATGGATATTTACACAAAGTATTTTCCAAAAGTCTAGTTAGAGAGGTGGATCTTTATGGACTACAAGCCGAGGAACTGTGTGCTTGTGTCCAAGCTTTAATCACACACACATGAGATCTTGTCCTCAGAAAGCACAAAAAAAATTCCCATAGCAGCCTTCCAGTACCTGAAGGAGGCTTATGGGAAAGTTGGAGAGGGACTTTTTACAAGGGCATGTAGGGATAGGACAAGGGGAACAGTTTCAAACTGAAAGAGGGTAGATTTTGATTTGATACTAGGAAGAAATTCTTGACTGTGAGGGTGGTGAGACACCAGCACAGATTGCCCAGAGAGGTTGTGGGTCCCCCCTCCCTGGCAGTGTTCAAGGCCATATTGGATGGGGCTTGGAGCAACTTGGTCTAGTGGGAGGTGTCCTTGTCCATGGCAGTGGGGTTGGAACTGGACAATCTTTAAGGTCCCTTCCAACCCAAACCATTCTGTGATTCTATGATTCTATGACTGTGTGCTTGTGACCAAGCTTTAATCTCACACACGAGATCTTGCCCTCAGAAAGTGCAAAAAAAATGCCCAAAAGTCTCTGTTTAATTGTTGAAAGACCAAACTGGTCTTCCACGCACAAATGTCTGACTGCAGGAATAAATAGCATTTTTTTGGACAGGGAAACTCAGTTTTCCATTTTAGCACTGTCAATCCAGAGTAACTACAGTGACACATAATTTGGTGCAAAGCATAAATGTTTATGAAAATGAGCTTTTATACATGACACTTCATGTATAAAGTGGAAATAAGCATAAAAATCAGAAAGCAAGGTAGAATTTGGTATGTATTTTTTAATATCTGATTTTGTATCCACATTTTTTCACTTGACCTGTAGCAAACATGAGTTAGGATATTAATTCCATTAAATATATATTTCAGAATTTGAGTGCATTCAAATTGCTAACTGCCCATTTGTGATCATTTAGTAACACTCAGTGTTAATGTCTCTGTAAGAAGTAATCCATGTCTAAGCTGGTTTTCACACTGTGGAAAAGTAAAAGTTCAAGGATGTTGGAAGAACAAGTAAGCCTCCAAAAACATTTCTGGGTCATTTCACACATTTGATCACATCTGCTCTTGTAACTATGTCATGCACTGCTGGATTTAAAAGCTTATTTTCATGCAGGTAATATCATACTTTATAGCACTGTAGCCTCATTTACATTGCATTCAACATAGCCAGTGGGTTGAAAAAAGCAGGGATATTCAGCAACTAGGTCAATCCACATCCAGAGATACCCAGAATGTAGGTTAAGTACAGGTAGAAGAGTACAGCTGCCACATCCAGGTCAATGAAATGCATCTGGGTTCCCAGCCCACCCTTGCCTCAGCTGGCTTCCCCTGTAAAGCAGGCAACTGGGCCATTGGTGATGCTGCTTAGCAGCTCACTCTACAACTGGGACACTTTCACTCCTACTAGGCATAACTACTTAATACAATCTTGACAGTAGTAAAGCCTGGCATTTTGCATTATTGACTTACTAACACAAATTATGAAATTAATATTTCTAATATTATGTTAGATAGGAGCTTTCTTTGTTGGTAACAAGGATCACAAACCCTTCAATGAAGTACAGAGCCATAAAAGCAGCAAAAATCATCTCCCTAGTATGAATTTTTAACTGAAACATCAGATGCCAATGGACTGACTAGAAGCAAGAGGCTCCTGATGATTGTACAAAATAATAATAACTTTAATGTTCATAATTTTCAGGTGATTTATTTAATCTTCACACACACACACACATACCAAAGGAAGGCAAAACAATTCTCTGTGCTGCACGGGGACTACAAAGCAGCAAGAATATGGGATCTGCCCAGGGCTAGCACAAGGAGTCTGGAATGCCTGGCTGCCAGCCACATTCTCAAAATACATCACTCCTTTCTAGAGGCAGCAGCTGTTTGTTTGTTCTCTGACACCTACAGAGCATTTGAGGTTATTTCAATTGAAGATAATAATCTGTCCAGTCCAGTGGGAACAAAATTGGGTCATAAATGTTTAAGCTGGTCTGGTTTCACTGAAGACTCCTGGTAAGCTCATGGTTACACACCACACTGTAATTATCAGGTTCAATTTGGGAAGCTGACTGGTGCACTGGAAAGGCTGGGGCAATAGCACAAGAACTGTAGGTTCAGCCTTTGTTCTGAGACAAGAGCAGCTGTTCTTCTGACCAAGGTAATTTCTGTAGCCTGAAATGCTGCCAAAGGTTGTACACACACTGTGAATCTTCCCATGCCATCACTAGAGGTTTGCACCTCATGCAAGGAAAAGGCAAGCATTTCCCCAACCCATGATTGATGCATGTACAGGAGACACGTGAAAGCACAAGATCTTGGAGTAAAAGGCTTCCTCTAGGATGTATGGACATTCCCCTGCATTTCAGTTGTGTCATGGGCTTGTTCATCCCATGAGAAATGGGACTCTTGTGGAGTCCTAAGAAAAGTTGCAAAGGAGGAAGGGTAGACAGGAGGAATATGTCTCAGCAAGTAGGAACCAGATTTGAAGCCCCAGGTAGGATGTCCTTGTTATGCTCTGGGCTTTCTTTGTGAGGCTTTGGACAAACATAAGCATTTACATTTTTTCACAACAAAGCTACAGAGAAGATTTTTTTTTTTAACTGGGATGTTCACCAAAATTCGATCATTTTAAAGCAACAGAACAGCAATGAAGCTGGTGGACAGTATCTTGTGATTGCAAGAAAGACCTTCAGTGCTTCTGACTTCCAGCAAATTTCTACATGAGCGCAAGACATGACCCAGGAGCCACTGACATTTTTTAGGTCAAGAACAGTAGCATTTAAATAATCATCCTCATTTCTATTGAAGAATATTTTTCTTATTACTAGGGTTTTTTTTGAGCAGAAGTAAGTAGAGTGAAAATATATGTCAATCTGACTGCTTATTAGAAACATTTTCCTTTGTCCTGCTTTTTGTACCAGTTCTGGCCCTTTCTATATGTCCATAGGACATAGGGAAATGCCTCAGTATAGGCATTTCACTAGGGCAATCTTGAGCTGCAGGCTAGCCACTTTGGACACTCTTACTGTCACTGAAGAAATACAGGTACCGTGAAAGGATAATTAAGCCTACCTAAGAATCCAAAAGTGTCTCAAACAGCTAACATCGTGTCTTGTAATAACCTTCAATTAGCATGTAAAACCCAGGGCATCTGCACATTGACAACATCGTCTAATCCAGTAATATAGTAGGCTAAAATTACGATTATAGCCAATACTTTTTTTTAAAAGAAGTCAAAATACAGAAAAGAAGCCACACAAACATACTGATTTCAGCTGTGCCTCCCTGACAAGTCTGTATAGATTTTGTTATTTACTTATTATTTATGGCCCATTTTTCCAAAAAGAACCCAAGGCTTACAAATGCAGAAATCCCTGGTTGTATGAAATAGATGGTTGTGCACACAAATAAGGGATTTGCTTGTTTAACAGCCCATATTTGTACCCTTCTATCAAGTCTGCATGTGCAGAGATAAAGATTGTTATATTTATCACTGCATAAATGAAAGTAGGAGACATAAATGACCTGGTTTGCAGAGGTGCTGAGCACATGTAGTTCCCATTTATTTCAACTGGAGTGTGAAAAATAGGCCCTAAGTGACTTGCCCAAGCTCACACAATGCATGATTGTCAGTTCCAGCAAGAAAACCCAGAAATTCTTCCAGTCCAATCCTCTGAGTCTAAATCCTCCCCAGTCTAAACTCTAGACACAGTCTCCCAGGAAAAAAAAAAAAAAAGAACAAGGAAACAAAAGAAACCCGTACAACAGCCTGACCACTCTCTTATTCCTAAATTAGCTTCCTAAGAAAATAAAAAAAAGGCATGTGAAAAACTCCTGCATAATCTTTAATGACTAGCAAATAATGCCAAGTAGGGCAAGTAAATACGTGTGAAACATTGCTCACGCAACCAGCAACTTGCATGTGTGTCACAGATGGTTTTAGTGAAGAGCCAAAAACAGAGAGAAAGGAAAAGGAAAACAAGTTACAGTCCAGATATGGAGTAAGATAGAATGAGAGACAAAGATTTTTTCTAGTATATATATATAAAAAATAATCCCTTAAAAATGCTACAAAAACTAGAGATAAAAACACACAGAACCATTCCCTCTCCTTGATAATGTGTAGGCTAATCTATACATAAATAGAAATAAAAGCCCTTTGAAATAGCAATGATTTGCTTAGAAAACATTCATTAAAAATGTCCTGCAATTATTGACTCTGTCATTACTTCTTGGCAGCATCTCAGCCTCACCGCATCTTGCATTGTTTTTCCAGTGAAAACCAAAGCATTGTTTGGGAAAAAAAAAAAAACAACACACCAAAAAAACCCCTACAAGGACACTGTATATGAAATATGTGCTTGGTGACATGGAGCTGATTGCTCAAAGGAATCAGGATACATATATTTGTACAATTGTACATGTGAGTAGCTTGAATCATGTACTGCTAGCTCTCTTTGTTTGGATTATGCAGCTTGGCTGGGCAGCTATCCAAAAGATTCACATTAAATTCTAGCTATATTCAGCACAAAAGTCATCTAGCATCAGAGGATCAAAGTTACATCAACCAACAAGCACTAAGGAATTGATAAGCCACTAAAATTAGGTCATCTCCTAGCAGATGCTTTTGATGGATGAAGTAGAATTTAGCCTCAGGTTTTCTATTTAAAGATCTGTTACGGCATCTTTTCCTGCAGCTCCAATGAGAACACAATGAAGTATAATGCTTCTGATTAAATGTTTAATCACTACTCTTTATTCTTCTGATTGTTTCTGCCATGGCACAGATTTACTGCCTGCACTATTTGCAGCTTTCCTAGCCTTTTTAAATCTGACATTAAAATAGTGAAGATCTTTAATTCCTAGGTTTTAAAATCCAAGAGATTATTTTTTTAAAATGTGGATAAAAATCTTCAAAAGCTGTTTACTTATCGTACTTAGAGAGACTGTCACTTACTGGAACTGAAAATTAATCTCTATGCAATTATTCCACTACTTTGTCCACTGGAAGAATCACTGCGTCACTAGGAATTGTAGGAAAAGTACATACCTGTGCATAAGTATAGGTGAAGCTATAAATTTTTTTATGTATTTATGATTATTTTTGTGCCTCCTTTTTGGGAATAAACTAATTAATCTAATTAAAACATACTTTTAAAAGTACTCACTAGTGCACTAGACTGTCTTAAGTCATTAGCAACTGGCATTATGATTGCTAGAGACAGTGAAATATATCCTTTACCAAGACATGCTTGTGGTATCAGAGTAATACAAATGGTGCCATCATTATCACCTGTAGAAGAAAGCTCAAAAGGAAATAAACAAAAAACCCTAAATTAGTTTCATATGCATAGAACCTGTCCTTGACCTGTTCAGAATATGACCAAGGTCTGCTGCCTACAGCCTGTGTACAACGCTGTTGGATCATCATCTCCATAAACGAAACTAACACAGGACTTTGTTGTGAGGGTTTTCAATATGATATTTCTCATGTCTGTTAAAATCACAAAAATATAATTTAAATAATCTTGAGAAACATGGGAAGGGAAAAGAAAGAACATCTGCCCATCAAAAAGATGAAGTCAACAGCCTTTTCAAGTAAAAAAATTATGGGGGAGAAAGATTGAAAAATATAGTACATTACAATGTCATATAAGACACATTCACTTCTTTCTACAAATGATGGACACATGTATGCTGCTTATTAGCAGTCATACTCTGCTCCCTTGTGCCAGTCTAGTAAGCAGGCTGTTGCTGGGTAAGCTTTATAAGGGGTAGAAACTCCCTGTGTATTTCTGTGCCAAATTTGGTGTGCTCAGTCATTATTGCTTGAGAAAGCAGCATTATTCATTGTGGTTCAAAGTTAATATCTTACTTCTTCCAGCTGTGTACCTCTTCTTCAATTAAAAACCTAAACCTGGGCAGTGGGGAAAGTATGGAATATTTTTGGAGTAGAAAACACGTCTGAAACTTTTTCTTTTCAATGAAGAATCTCTATGAGCAGAATATAGATGAGTTTAATTTATCAGTGATGCTTAGTACTGAAGTCTGCTTGAATCTCGAGCTAATCAGCTTTCTGTTTTGTGCAGGGCCTCAGAGAAAAAGCCAGCCAGGGAGGCAGCTTGTAGGTGCTTATCAGGCTCATGGAGTAGGATATCTGGTGAGATGGGGATGCTTTGATGCCATATATATTTCTGACAACCTCAGCTGAAGGCTGTCTGTCATAACATCTGCTGTCTTACTGTGTTATGATCACGCTTTTTTCCTATGGATTGAGCATATCTGATATTACACTATGTAAGTCTTGAGATTTCAGTTTAGACTGGCCTAACAAGAATGGGGAGGAAAGTGCTTTTCCTGCCCTGTAGCTGCTCTCCTTGGATCATCTTAGCATGAACACCCTTTCTGTTCATTTGTTTACTAACACAGTTACTTCATCAAGTTCTAATACATGTATGCCCAAGGCAGAACTGGCCAAAGATGCCAGAAAATAACAAGAGGGTGCTTACTTCGTTGAATTGCATCTCTACCTTGATCTAAGGAAATAAACACAATGCCCTCTATTGTTAAACAAAATACCTGAATGCTTTTCAGTGCAGTAGGGCCACATTTTTCACCAGGTTCACAAGTTCATTTAACTCAAAACAGAAAAGAAGACTAGCATTTGCAGGAGAAATTACATTATCCTGGTCACTCTTTCTGGCTGTGGCCTCAATTTAAAGCTAAATTTATTACTGAATATTTCCTTCTTTAGACCTATACTTAGTTCTGACAGTAACAAACACTGACAAATGAGAGTGGGAGATTAGTTTACATATTATACTGAGTCTGATACTAATCTCAACACAATGCAACATACTTTAATCCATGAGCATAAACTAAACCTCAACTGTTCAAGAACTGATCTAAGGCATTTTTAAAAAAATCCAATTGGACAATTTATCATTTGATAATTTGAAGAATCATCTGTTTTTTATTTTTTCTTTGCAAAAATTTTAGTTTCAGACATTTCATTCTTTTTCCTGATTTTTTCTTATGGTCATTTGATATAACAAATTGTGTGATGATCAGAATTTGAGGGTAATCTAAAGAAAGAAGAATATCTATCCTTTTGTGCTGCTACCAGTTTTATCAGATGTCAATATCTTTGAAAAAATTAAATGGGGAAAGAAACGAAACACCGGGAAAAAAAATATAAAAAAAAGTTCAGGCAGGCATTTTTCCTTTTATTCCAGTTAATGGTTAAGAGGGGGAAGGGAAATAACTTTACTCCTTCCTTCCCTATACTTAGGACATTTGTTTGGTATATCTGCAGTTTCTAGTTTTTATAAAATGCTGTGCTGGTGAATATGATAGTCATCATTGTTAATTTGATAAATCATATTTTGTTACTAAATAAAGTGAGGAATAATTGGAAACAGATCAAAAACACTTTTATGAGCTCTAGTCCTATTCACCAGGTATGAAAGCACTAGCAGTTGTGCCTCATCTTGGTCGCCCACACATGGTTGCTATGCATTATGTTCCAAAATACAAATGCACAAACCTGCTGACAAGAGTCAGTAAGAAGAGGAAATGTGTTGTTACTTGTCTTCTTAGATGAGAGGACCTGCTTCTTTTAGACTTCCTTGTTTATGTCAGAAGAGTTTTACCATCCTATCCGTGTCTTCTTGGAAGGGCAAGGTGTCCTATTCCCGCTTCAAGGTTGAGGGTCTGGCAAAGAATGTTCTGATCTTCTAACAGTGAGCAAATGTGCAAGATCTCATTACAGAGATTGCTCCTTGCTAGCCTAAAAATCTTCACCAGGCAATCATAGTTCCTTGGATATGCTTATGAACTGAGAGAAGCTTGTTACTTATGCAGGGTGCAGAATCCTGATCAGATATAAAAATGAGGTACAAGAAGGGAAAATTGTTTATAGAAGAAAGGGTCATTATACACCACCATATTTTGATGGGTCACTAATCTAGGCAATCATAGCAAAGATTAATGTAGGCTGAGAGTACTAGGTTTGGTTTGTGGTCACATGCTCTAAAGAATCAGCCATGCCAGATGTCTTTCAGAAAGTGCTATTGTTGTTTTCCGTACCCATGAACCACACTTGGGAAGAGAACTGTGAAAAGAATAATAAGACTCACAAAATCATCCCTTGAACACAAGCAAATTAAACAGCAGGATTAAAGTTTTCCACTGTCTCTTAACTGAGCCCCTCGTCCCCCCATGCTCCCCAAGCTCAGTTCCTGTGACTGTGTTCAATTACACATCTCATGCCCAGAAGCAGGTACATAATATAAAATTTGGTCAGACATTCTTTTACTGAAGACTTGCCTTATTTCAGTGAAAGGGCAGTTACTCAACATTTATGTTTATCCTACTCATTCAGCACAAGATTTCAGGTGTCATTTCCTGCACACCTTCCAAACCCTACAAACAAAAGAGAATTTTCTTTTTCATGGGCTTTTATTTGGGTTTTACATTGTAATATGTTCACATTGTTTTCTGTTTTGTTATTTTTTCTTTAAATACATCTGCTATAAGTGAGATGTGATTATTACCATTTTTAGATGGACATGATGCCACATTTCAGTGAGAATAAAGTCAAATTTGCCCACACCATAAATTAATTTGGGGGGCCAGTCTGAGATGTCAACCACAATTCTCAGTACTTGATAGGACTCTGTATTTGCTGCATATGGTTCTCACTGCCACCAGTTTCTGCTGTGCATAGCATTTTGGGTTTAGCATTTCTGCAAATCAGATCAACACCTCTAAACACGGATATTGCTAAATCAAGAACCTACTGTGCTTCCCCACCCATCCAGGATCTTTCTCTTCACCTGCTTTTTCTCACCCTTTCAGTGACTGTATCGCACCAAAGCTGCCATCTTCCTTCTCTTACCAAGGCAGTAAGTTTTGGATCACAGGAAGGACAGCACCTCTACTTTTGGGTCTAGTTTTCAGCTCCAGATAACTGCTGAGGGTAGCAATTTCAGAGGAAATTTGCAATTAAGTGTCTCCTTCATGGTTTGTGTATGTGCATGCACATGTGTGTAGCAGAGGTGACTGAAGTAGAAAATTATAATTTTCCCTTGCCTTTACCTAGTATTTAGTCTATAATCCTCTGATCCTGTCTTCTATCTGGCAACCTGTCGCTGATGGTAGAGCCCACCTTGGTGTGCTCCACCCTCTTAGTTTTTCCCCCACTGCTTCCCCAGAGGTTTGGGCTGGGATTGCCCGGCTAGGGCCGAGACCCATAACTGTAAGAGGTTTAGAAAGGTATAGTTAGATTAATGTGAATTAAACCAAGAAAAAAGAAGTATGTTCACTGAATAAAAAGGAAAAAGTTATCACTGTCAGGAATTTATTGAAATCTGGACCAGACATCCAAGTGCATTGGTGGAAGACCTACATCTGAGACCCTTGAAACTCAAGTGGACAAAACATCCATTCTCTGTGTGCTCCCAGGGGATGGTTTGAACACATTGTACCAGACCTTTTCCAGCTAAGTCTTCTAGGATTTAAAACTTAGTCTTGTAATGCTGCCAGTAGCCTGTATATGCTTTGCTTAGCTGCTGTGGACAAGTAATGTACAATCACAGCTATATCAAGGCCTTTGCCACTTACTTGCAATAGTAGTAATGAGTATACAAAATATTTTACATCCCTTTTCTTTGCCATATATAGCAATTATTCTGTCATTCATCAAATGTACACACATTCCTTTTCATATGTAAATACACCATTTGCTTCACAGCTCTAGCCAAACAGTTGTACAGTTCTTTGTCAAGAAGACAATATATTTAATCATGGAGGGCCTTGTTTCCATTGTATTGAACAGGTGTAGTTTGATGGCACAGCTATTGTAACATTATATTAATTTATTAATGTGAGTGTAAGGAACGTGGTGTAGAGTCACGAATGTGCTGCTCTCATGGTTAGGGTTAGTGGTTTCTCATGATGTGGTATGTGTAGGATAGTGGTTTAGATTCAGACTGCAGAGAAGCAGGAGTTCATTATAGCAAGTCCAAGTGATGTGACTGGTTTGGGCCCTTGTTCACGTTTGAAAAGCACAGAATACATGAAAGACTTCATTGAAAATGTGCAAGTTATTCAGTGTGGTTAATTCTATGTTGGCTTTACTCCCACCCTCTTTCAAGACTGTGTATATGACCATGCTTTCTGAAACAGCAAAACCAGTCTGCAGTAGATTCATGTTGCTTTTGGATACATGTGCAATACCTAGTATCCTGTTTCATGAAGTGTCTTGTCTTCAAATATGATAGAGGAAGTAAGCAGGTGATCAGCTGAAGCTATGAAACAATGCTTGATTTGTTAGTGTAGCTACGGAAGCTCTGTCCCTTTATTTACTAATTTTTACACATGCTGCCACATTTTTAAGAGTTACTGCTCTGAGTGTTCCCTACCTAAAATTGCAGCTCAGCCAGCTGGCAAGGCTGCTACTGTTGCACAGACAAATCAGGTAAGTGGAATAACTTAAGCACCTGACTTTGTGAAATCACTCATTTAGCATCATCCCCTAGTGGTGGCAGAATTCACAAATGCATGCCCATTTGCTTTGTGGAGCTCAAGTACCTACTTCAGTTTGTTTGGACACATGTCTGATCCCTTTTTTTTTCTTTCTTTTTTCTTTTTTAAGTGCTTTATGCTAACTGTGATGCCTTACGTCATCATTATGCAGTGCATTAGAAGTTTGATTTTTTTTTTCTCTCTTTTGGAAACCTTGCCTTTAAATTTCATGTTATGTACTTCAGTGATTGTATTAAAGAAAAAAAATAGCAAACACAACTAAATCTTCATCTCTGTACTGTACCTTCTCGTACATGACATATCTTAGCTTTTGTATTGTCTGGCAATTAAATAATCTTATTCTGTAATTATCTATGTCATTTCCATCCATAACGCTACCTGCGACCTTTCACAGCACTTGTCTATCAGTCAGCCACAAACACTTTCTTATTAAAGCAAATGACAGTATTAGAATAATGATTTTCATTGCTGATTTCTGGACTCTGTCAGTTCTCAATGTTTTACTTTTAGCGGAGAGCTAAGAATAAAACAAGGTAGCTAGGAAATAAAATAAAGGGTTGATATAATTAAAACATTTTCTGCACTCTTCTCTTGACTCTTTAAACTTTACAAGGCATTGAGCAAATGCCCTCATGAAGTTACCCAGCTTTTCTTCTTGCTTAGACTGAAAAACATATTTGCCTCATTTTCTTCTCACTAACACCAGCTTTGCAACCTTTCAACTCCAGATTCAGCTGAATTACTTTGCAGTTACAACTGAGTAAAGAAGAGAAGAAATTAATTCACTATCTGCTTTTCAATTTTCTCCCATGGGGCTTGGGATCAAGGCAAGGAGTGTTCGATTCCAGCAGGTGGTGAAATCACTTCTGAGTTCATGGTCAGTCACAACTTGGGCAGAGGCCCCATGCATGTCGATCCCTCAGCCCTGCAAGCTCTGCCTGAATAACTGTGTTTTGACCTGTCATGGCTATAGAGCATGAGAAATTTTTGGATGCTTACTTAAGCCACAATTTGCCATCTTCTGTTTTGTCAGCTGCTACCATTGTGCCTTTGCTCTCGATCCAGGCTCTATTCTGCACCCCAAACCTCTTTCTGTGCTTTATTCTCTTAGCTCAGGCAACAGTGTCCATTTTCTTGTCCCTCTCATTTCGTTCTCTCTTCCCTGGACTGTGGGAGCAGCAGGACTTACAGCTCCAGCCATAAGTGAGTACGTGTGGATTTCTTCAATTGTCACCTTTATCACCATATGGACATCTCATTTCTTCTATTAAAACTGGTTTTACTGAGCTGTCTTCCAAACCTACTGCAGGTTAGAGAGAGAGCAGGGGACTCCTCATCCAAGGATTCTTCATTTTGTGCTGTAACAGTCACATCTAGCACGGATGCTCATAGAGTGTTAGGGGTTCCCTTCTTGGACGAGACCTGTCTGGACATCATACAAGCACATCTTGAAATACAACCTCTTCCCAAAGCAATTTGTCTATTTAACAAGCAAGACTAACAATGGATTTGTTTTGAGTGGGGGTGAGGGCAACTTGCCTACTTGTACAAAACGAGACTGAGAAAACTGGGAGCAAAAGCATCTTTTGGCTTCCTGACACAATATTGTGTCTGACAAGCCAAGTGAGCAGTTTTATTTAGCTAATTTTTAACTGAAATTTTTATTAACCAGAATGAATTTTATAACTAGGTGGGAACAGTAGCCAGCAGCCAGCTGTGGCAGACCACACAACCTTCCTATCAGCCTGGGGCTGCTCCTCCCCTGAAGGAAGCAAACCACAGCTCTGAGGATCAGATGATCAATAACACAGGTTGCCTTATCACCTCTTCTCCTTGTTAATAGCTCAGCTTTGTTACCTGCCACCAGAGACCTCAGGACAGGTTTTGAAGTGTACCTGTCATGTAAATCAGATTAAAAAAATCACCTTCTTTCAGTGAAACTGACAGCACAGCCAGGTTTACCTACAGGATCAATCTGCAACTTGGAATTCAAAAGGAGAGACACCAGGGATGGTTAAATTCATGCACGGCCCTGAGTGGATTTTGCTCAGGTATCTTTGCTAAACAGACTTCAAGCCTAAAATACAACAGTTTTATACCTGAACTGGACCTGGAGTAGTGAAAATTAGTTCTCCTGTCTCTCCCATGGTAAAGATAACATAAAACTTTTGACAGAATCCTCTAAAATAGCTGTCCTATGAAATACAAACATAAGGCATAGTGGGGGGCTTTTTATTACATGTCAATTAGAGATACATATGAGACACCACATTCAATATTCATTTTTTACAGATTGCCCTTGCACCCGCATAAGCAGATAACACCATTATCTGCAGCAAGAGCTCTTCTTACTTGATGGACAAATATTCTGATGTTGGTCATCAGAAACACTGTTTTACTACATATGGAAATGAAAATAATGTATTCTTAAATGAACAAAAAGTAACCCCTGACCAATAGAAAAATGCAGATTCTGTTCACAGCTCTGCATCTGTGAATGATACCAGCCAAATTACCCTGAATTGTCAGCAAAGTAGTTAAGAGCAAGCTTTGGACAGTGTCTGGTGCATTGGCACTATCTCTAGGCATATCAAGGATGAGGGGGTCATTAAGAGCAGTCAACATGGCTTTACCAAGGGCAAGTCATGTTTGACCAACCTTATAGCTTTCTATGAGGAAATAACTAGG
>VZRW01001308.1:57301-82970 GCA_013398125.1 Aegotheles bennettii | reverse complement strand
TATTTCATTAACTCCTCTAACACACTTTCAAAATCTAAAGCTCAAAAACTTTTGACCCCACAATGTTACTGTTGGTACAGTCACAAAGAGGACAAGCTCTAACACCACAAGTTGAACTATACCTGGCTAGTCCAGATTGATGATGATTCTCAAGCATTTGTTCTTCTTATTGGCTGCTGAGAGAAAGCTTATTCCCTGCTTCAGATGTACTTCCTCTCCAAGTGCTTTCAACTCCATTTTCAGCTGGTAATTTTCACTGTAATTTCAGATTTTTCAAATTTGTTCCATGGTCACAAAGAATTGCTGAGTGACTGAATTGCTAGTTCCCTCTAATTTTCAGTCAATGAGATTTTGTTTTGGAAATAATTATTCTGGCACATTATAAACACCTTGCTGGGCTCGATCTGTTTTTTTCCCCAGGATCTTGAATATTATGTGTCTGAGATCTCTGAGTTTTTGAAGCAACTACAGGTAAAAGACAGCAAGCCTTGAGGTTCCAGATCACTGCATCTGGCTTCTGGTGCACCTTTCATTTCATAAACCTGTTGGTCTCTCTCATCTCCGTCTGCTGTTCTGTCATTCTATCCAGTCGTGTTTATAAAGAATTACCTAAAGAAGAAATATTTTTTTTCTGCCAGCTTCTTCTTTATGACAGTTTCTAGTTCACATTTTTAAATATGGGAAGGAGGTTAGAGTTCATAGTCACTGCAATTCAATAATCTCTGTTAAGTACAGTCTCATCTTAATACAATCTTCTTAGTTTGCTACGGTTGGTATTTTTTCTTATATATCTGTGTGTCCACCAGCAGAGAAAACTGGAAGAGTGTTGTGAAACCCTAGAAAATCATGAGTGAGACATTCCCAATCCACTCCTGTCCTCAGTCTGAACTGTAAATAGGGGAAAGACCAGAGCTGGCTTACTCTAAGGAAAGACTCCAGCTCTGCTGGCTCATTATGTCAAAAGCGGTCTGAGCATGATAAAATTACCACTGTGAGAAAAAAATGTCAGTATATGGAGTTCCAACTATAAGGAAATTCATAAACAGCCAGATAAATTGTTTTGTTCCTTAATTGTCAGGCCGATTTCATATTTTGAACTGCTCTTTTGGGCCAGATCCAAGTAAAAATATTTTAGTTCACAACAAGTAAACTTCCTGTATACTCTTGACTCCCTCTGTTCCAGGCATAAGTAGGAGAGATTTTACTCAGAATGCATCCAAATATTGTATTGATATCTCTTCCCTGGAGAGCTGAACTCTTAAGTTTTCCATCAAGTTCTCTTTGAATTAACATTGAAGGTGAGTGACATGGATAGAAAGAACCAATAATATCTTAGTCATGTGAAGTGGGAGGGATAAGAGTCATTGTTACTTTTGGCTGAGATTTTAAAGGCAAGAAATGGAAAATCAAGAATGACTAAGAAATAGATGAGGAATGAAAGAAGTTATTTGAATAAGGGCATTAGTGGAAGAGTGAAACTATGTGTTAAGGTTAGCCTTTAAAATATTTGATTCCAGGATTTTGAGATTAAAATATTTTAAGCCTTCAGAATGAAGGTGTGAGCAATGTTTGTGTGAATCTCTAGTTTTTTAATATGTAAAACAAATACTTTTCTCTGTCTTTCTCTGTCATTGCTTTTTGTAAGATGTTAGTGAATTAAGCCATTCTATTTTAGTAAGTAATTGGTCTTATAGTTGATTAATAAAAACGATGTGTCACACCTACTGCTGCTGAACTTGCATTCTTTAATAATAATGCACATAAATCGTCTGAACACTTTGAGTTGTATCAAAAGCAGTGATGTACAAGCCACTGTGATGACAGCTGAAATGATGCCTCATATAGCAACATCCTTTTATAATCAGGATGACCTGGACCAAAAACTGGTGTACTCTGGCTTGAACTGCTGGAAATATTTCCTTTCTCTTCCCTGTCATTTTATGATGTGTGACTTTTATTAATGGAGTTTTATTTAGGGCTCTGTGCCAAGGCTGTTTGTTCTATTCTAGTTTTTATTGTTGATTTTATGGAGCTATGTCTGCAACAATTAAAATCTAGACTGGGTCACCTCCTTGCCAACTTCATGGACAAGACATCTACCTTATTCCATGTACCTATGACATACAAAAAAACCCATGCCCTTTCTTACAAGGACATTGCAAAAAGCAAATGACAGGAGCAAATGGTGAACTTGTATGAAGCATACTTCAGTCTACAGAGAGGGGTTTTTCTCTACCAGGGAGGTAGCATCACCATCTTCCATTTGCAACTAGGTAAACTGAAACAGCATTCAGATCTTCAGAATCCCTGTCTCCTACAACACACTACTTTATTTGAAGTACTCATAGACGTTCCTTGCCATTATGGGTACCAACTGATTCTCTTCACGTGCACAGGAAAGACTAACTGTGGGATCCCTGTTGGGGAGCCAGGCAAGGCGATGTGTCCGGGATCCAGGCGAAGCTAGGCGTTGTAATCCCAAGATGGCAGCAAGCTGCCCCGGAGCGCTGGGTGCGCAGAGAGCGCAGAGCCGGCCTCCTTTCCCAGCACTCTATGTCCTTGCTGGTATTGTAGGTTGAGTAGTTTCTCAACTTCCAACTCGCAGAGCATGTCCTGCTCCTTCCCCTGGTGCTCAGGCACTGAAGGTAACCCAGTGCCTCGAGCCCTGCCTTTTAAGGTCCACCCCCCTTGTTAGGCATTTAGCTTTATTATCATCAAACAATTAACACCTGCATGTGATGACCAGGAGGGCTGCTCTGTCAATCAACAATCAGGTAGCCCTCTGGTCAATCTCTACATTCTCTACAAATCCCAAGAGAAGGGTAGAGAAAATCATGTTCTGTTTCCCTGTTGCATTTGCAGTGAAAGCTGGCTGCTGACAGAGAGGTCTGTTAATTTTACTGTAAAATTGGTAGTACAGCAAACATGATTTTCTTTAGCTTCTGAAAACTACCAGGCTTGCTGAAATTGCCTTCTTCTAAATAAGCAACTGGAAGTCCCTTAGACGTCTCCTTATAAGAACAGAATACCTGTTTCCCTGTGATACTCCCTGCTAGTGTACGGCCCTCTACTCAGTGCCATTGTATAACTCAGGACCGTGGAAGGTCTCCAGTCCAACCTTCTGCCCAGAGAAGGCTCAGGCATGGGGTCAGACCAGGTTGCTCACAACTTTATGAGGGCTGGTAACCTTCCAGGGAAGGAGACAACATTTCCTGGGCCCTATCCCCACTGTTCTCATGGGTAAAAAGCTTTTGCTTATCTCTAGGCTCTCTGGCCCTGCTCAGCCTTCTCCACAGAGCTGTCCCCAGCCCCACTGGCATCACTGCTAAGGCTTTCACTGCCTGGAACAGGGCTGCACTTTGCTGTCAGTTGCATGAGGGTCCCTTTGGCCTTTTCCTCCCTCTGGTCCTGGCCCGTCTGAATGAGTCATCAGGACTAGATGGAGTATTACATTCTTGTTAGCAGTGGCAGAACTCTTTCTAACCTGATGAAGTTTGCTAGAAGCAAAAGCCTGGAGACCTCACTATACTTCTAGTTTTCCACGTGCTTGAGTAGATAAATGTATGGATGAGGAGTACTCCTTTTCTCCCACAGTCGCCCTTCTAATTTACCTCTCTTCTCCTTTGAAGTGTTCATGGACATATTCTGCTGTCATAGGTTTCTGTGCCAAATTCTCTCAGCACTCCTCTTTTTTTCTAGTGTTTGCTTTCATCTCCTGACTATTGTTTTCTACCAGCTCTTTAGTGACAATAGTTTGTTTTCAAAATGTGACTATTAAAAACAGTTTCCCCAGAGTCTGCAGTATGATTTATTTTCTCATCCCTAAATTTCTTTCTTGATTCCTAGTGTTTGAAAGCTACACATTTTCATTGCAATGCTACCTTTGAATGCCTGAAGCTCTTTTCTAGTCAGAGACCTGAAACAGTTTCTTTATGTGTGACACAAAGTCTTGTATATCATGTATTTGAATGTTAATGAGAAATCAGACACTGTGAAATGGTACAAAATGTTTAAAAGAGAATGGCACACCTAATTAAGCCCGTAATTCCTCTTCCATTCTAGGGAATTTATCACCTACCTCTTTTACAGGCTTTGAATTCCTGGGGGAAAAGTTTGTTGAGTTTCAGCATAAAATGTGGAAGAGGGTTTAGAAAAAAAGTTCAATACTTTCGCCTTGTAAAAAGGAGTCCCCATACAGATGAGAAGAAAACATGTGAATAGATGTATTTTCTGGGTCATGCAGAACATCCTATAAAATATTGTCTGCATTTACTCTAAATTAAGGTCTATCCATTCAGAGTAATGCTGTAAGTTCCTTTGGCAGAACTCTGACTCTCAGGAGCTGCAATTGCAATACCTGAATAGAATTCAAGCTGCAACAGTAAATACCTTTTCTCAGAAGTAACAGGGTTGAGCAATTAAGCATTACTCATACATAACAGTTTTCTCTAATTTAAAAGAAAATCATGTGGTTTGTCATTCTTAAGTAAGTTCACACACAATAAAATGATACATTTATCCAAATTTTTCCCACCGTTGTGTTGTTCTTCCAGCTTTATGTGATTTCCTGTGAGACATTATATCTAAAGGAAAATAAAATGAGATGTTGAATGACCCTGGGTTTCTCGTATTACAGATGAATACAGAGTTGTTCTGGTTATTTGGGGCAGTAGAGGGGAAGATTCATTGCTCCTGAAGGGAACAGCAAAGGAATGAGCTAAATTACTTAAGGCTCTTTGTGTAACCACACAGAAGGCAGTTTTATTCTTTAGGTTTGCTACATCGGTCTCTGGATGTGTTTCTTGAACTCTTCAATTGAATGGTCCCTGAAGTAAGGAATCTGCTTCTCAAGATAAATCTTCACATTATTCCTTCTCTCATGGGAGTAAATGTGATCACTTCAAATAACTAAACATGCTATTTGTTCTATTTGCAAGATGTGGATTGTAATTCTTATGTCATGGACACGTTTGAAGCACAATTAGCTGACATTTCTGGAGTAATCTGGCATGTACCACAGTCTTTATTGTTGTTTTGGAAGGATGCTATGCCAGCATCCCAGAAGGAAGGACAGCAGTAGAATTGAAACAGTGGTGATGTTCTTGGATTTTGATAATTAAGTGAAACCCTTAGCATCATGACAGTGGCAGCATGAAAGTGGCGGCTCCACTTAAAAGCATTATAGGGAAAAGTCTGCAAAATAAAAGGATCCATCACAATCAAGACTGCTTGAGAAAATAACTTTATTTTATCTTTCCAATTGTTTTTCCTACACAGAACCTACAGCTGATGTCAGTCTGGGTTTAGCAGTACCGTGTAGCAGATAATCTATTTTTCAGTGTGTAATTAACTACACCCTCAATCAGTATACCTAGTTATCAGAGATCAAGCCTTCAGTCCCGAGGACCTCTATCTTCTTAAGGATTTAAAGAGCTTCAAAAATGTTTTGATCCCCCTATAGAATAATTTTTTCTTTCTATATCTTTGGTCTTTATGTTCTATGATAATTTTTTTCTGGCTGTTTTCCTCATCCAAGTCTAACATTATAGTATCTTTTCCTTTCTAATTATGTTTTCACTCTCTTCCATTCCATGGGTTTGTTGTTGTTGTTGTTTGGGGGGAGGGAAGGGCAAGAGTCACATTTTTAAAGCCTTCTTTGACCTTTTCTGCTCCTGCCTGATAACATTTGGCTGTGAGTATTTTTGATGCTGTTAATACTTCCTTCTGTGTTTCCCTTCACCATGGTGTTTTTTGGATTAATTCCAGCTTCCTTCTGGTAATTATCTTAAGACTTATTTAGATGGAGATGAAAACAAACTAAATTCTTGCAATTTCTGAGTAGTTGCTTTGCTGTTCTATATATGTGTTGTGTTGTTCATGCAATTCAGTAAAGGAAAGTGCTTATTGTAGGTGTATTAGTACAAATGAGCACTCAACAGGTGCAATAAATTCCCTCTTTCCCTGCCCTGCTTTGTCACAATCCAGGCATACCATTCACCCCAGCTGCAAAAAATTGGATTAGCTTCAGTAGCTTTTGGGATGGACTTTGGAAAATAATGGATCTCTAGCTGTGGTTTGTGCATTAAGGGTTCCCTAGCCATGATGTGTTGGTGGAACACAAACACATACTCTATAGCACTGAGTACTGAAGACTGGGAGGTAATGAGGTAGACCAGTGATGACAATACCTATTTTTAAAGGTGTTTCAGCTTGGAGGGAACCAGGACAAAGCTATGAAAAGCATTAGGAGTATGAAAACTTTTATGATCTAGTTGCACAACTATCTTCACTCTCCATAATCTCAAAACTTGGAAGTCCTCCTGTCATTCTGAATTACTGATTACCAACACAGCTTCTTACAAATCAGTCAACTAAGCCATCATATTGTCATTACAGAAAATATTTTAAAGCAGTGTTAACAGCAAAATGTCCCATTTGATTATTTGTCTCATGTGATTAAATCTCACCTTTTACTCTATATTGATACAAGTTTAGTATGCAGCACTAAGGTTGATATTAATTATAACATGTTACACTACTTCCTATTGAATGTTCTAATATAATCTCCTAATTTGTAAAAGAAATCACATTTACCATATTTTTTCAGAGTGTAAAATTGGTAATTTTCCACTCTAGTAAGATAGAAAGTTTAGCATTAAATAACACTTAACTAATTTTGAACACCAGGTATTTGATTAGTCTCCATAGTCTTAGGAAACACAGGTTTGGTTGGAGATGAACACAACCACGAAAGAGCTAAGTGTAAACTGATGTTTTGTAAGGAAGGTTAGTAAGTTTGGCTGCTGGACTACTGAGCTTGCATTGTCTGTCCAGATATTGTTCTGGACAGCTGGGCACAGTACAGTGTGCTACTTCATTAAAAAATAAAATTTGTATTATCCCTTGATGTAAAAACAAGGGCATTACATTTAGATGGCTGCAGAGTGGAGAATAATAAACAGTATGTTTCAAAACCTTAATGAGAACAATGTCATATTTCCTCAGATCATTAATTCCTTATCTGGTGTGTGCATGCCTCTTTTGTTTGCTTCATATTAATAAGTTTTAGTCTCTGTTGCACTGTTGCAGTCTGTACATGCAGATTAAAAATGCTCTGTTTATTGATTTCCAGGAAAAGCACATATTTTCAGTTGAGAAATGGAAAACAAAACAGCCATATAATTTTTATATTTACAGCTTTTTTTTTGACAAATGCCTGGTGAATACAAACTTCAGCTCTCAATTGCCAAGACAGTTGTATGGTGCTCTTGATCACAGTTCTGCAAAAGATTTTCTTCTTTCCTAGTGTTCTTTAGCTTAGAAATGGGAAAGTTGTATTACTGTTGTATCATTATATACTGCATTATATGGGACATTTCTCAAACAGCTGTGCCTCCACGGACCATGGGCTTCCCAGGTTGCCAACAAGTATGCCAGTTAATGCAGGTTCTAGTAGTGTTTTTTGTGTTATCAACACCTGTCCACTATGAACTGCAAACCGATTTTGTGTAAATAGTTTAACAACTGTTTAGTAGCAGTGGCTTAGAGAGTCTGATTATGAACTCCGAACCATACAGCTCTTGTATTAGCTTCAGTGAAACTGCTGCCTGAAAAGTAATTAAACCTGTTTCTCACATGATGATATTTGTGATTATCAGAACTAAGCTCCAGTTTTGGAGATGAGAGGATCTGAACCACATCAAAATAAGCCAAACATCAAATTTCTAGGCTCATTTTCCAACCTTCTGGGTTGTATATTAGGACTGTAAAAGGCCTTTTGTGTCATGTCAAATGTCAGTTATGGATCCTTGGGCTTTAAAACAAATGAGAAAGATACAACTTAACATCCAGTTTAAATAAAATTAAAGTTTCAGAGTAAAATTCTAACTACTAAGTGCCTGTAGTCTTCAGCAGAAAGAGCTTTTTACACCTATCTGTTTGGTTTGTTTTGGTTTTTTGCATTAATATTTTGTGTTAATGGAATAAAGATTGCAAAATGTTATAATTTGTAGCCATTTATAAAAAGGACAAACAAAGTGTTTCTGCTTCTCATTTAAGATATGATTGACCAGGTAATTTTTACATGGATTTAATGTTGAATTTATCTCTTTGAGTTAACCTTAGAGTTATTGTCTTTCAATACCAAACACATTAAGAACTTTAGTAATTGTTAGCAAATAATCAGAATTATAATAAACGTCATATAAACTATTCGTTTACCTTTTCCTGGCTCTTAATTATACCTGGTGAGATTATATCTAATGAGGACAAATGAAGAGGCTTTTCTTTCTCCTGCTTCGCCCACTGAGTCAGGGCTCTGGTGACAATCTTACCTTATTCTTTCACCAATGCTGAGGCTGAAGGTTAGCTGTCCAGAAAGGCCTCAGGATTTCAGCAATCACATGTCTAAACTCCCACTGGAGGTGAGAATGGAGCAACATGAATTGCAGCTGAGAACTGAGATACTCATAGGGCCAAAACTCTAAGTGCCAAGATTCATTTGAGGTGAGAACCACTAACTTCCAGACAAACTTCTGTTACAGAATTAAGAACCAGATCACAGTTAGGTTTTTAATTTATTTTTACTTACCATAGTATTTGATAAATTATCCTTTTTTTTTTCACTGGTTAGCATAATGTACTTTAGATACTGATATATATATATATATATATATATGAGCAATGAGCCTGGCATGAGAACTCTCAGGGTCATGTCATTGTCTTGATAATATCAATGTTACAGAAATTGGAGAAGAGAAACATGAGTCTAATTTAAACAGCAGCAAAGAATATATGCAATTTCATGAATGAATTATTCATTAAGGTATATAAAAATAAACAGAACTTTTATTTTGTTATAGATGCTAAATTATTGAGAATTAATACAGAGATCAACAAGCCCAAGTAATGTGTCCTATTTTGAGTAACAAAACAAGGGGGAAAGTGTACAAAAATATGATAGATTAACCATCCTCATAAGGTAAACATGAATTTTTCTAGTGACATTTATAGGCATTTTTATTGTTTATTAGTAATGCTAATATGGAGCATAGACACTTTTCCAGTTTGATTGCATACCATCACTATTGATGAAATACAACTATGAAAACACTTGTATGTTCTGATAGTCATCAAATACTAATCTGATAACAAATTGGATCTTGGCCATCAAAGAAATAATTTCCCTCTCACTTTGTACAATAGCCATATTTTATTTATACTGTTCTGGGTCAAATTCTACTACCACTGCAAATTCAAAGGATCTCTGTCAAGTTTAGAACAAGCTGCACTTTAATTCTCTGCTTGATCTTTCCGAGTACTTCCCTCTCTTCCTAACTGGAGCCTTTCCATGCTTTTGTGGTGGAAGTATGCAGTTTACCCAGCCTCGTTTTAAGACGCTGTGTTATCTTGATTACCCATCATACCTGACTGGGCTTAGTTATCTGTTTTGAAATGGAAATCTATTTACAGGTTTGTGACAGCCTTTCTAGAATAAACTTGGCCATTATAGAGTAACAGACCTATTCAGCAGAAAGAAAATCAAAGAGCAATTCTTCCAGCTTGTTGTTATGCTACTTCTGTAGCAGGCCACTTCTCCAAGTGTCTTTAAAACTCAAGGAGGTGGAACTCATTACCTCCATTTTCAGGGCTGGCACTTGCATCTTTTGTTCTGAGAATGTATTTCCGAAGACCTTTTCATTCCCCTTTCCTTTCTGTAAGAGTGGCAACTATTTGTTAGAGGAGAGGCAAGACACTGATTCTAACAACAATTTTTAATACTTTCTTTCCTTAAAGATGGGAAAATGGTTATAGGTCAATATGATATAGATATGATATGGATATAGGTCAGTATGATATCGATGAGTGTGCACTGAATACACAGAAACCTCTCCTCTTTCCTAACAAGGGGGCATCACACGTACATCAGTGGAAGCCCTTGACCTGACATCCAGCTCCTCTCAGGACACTAAGTGTAAACACTGTGTAAATTCATATTCTGGGAGTAATTTTGATTAATTTCCAGGCCTATGCTCCTTTTTGCCCAGAAAAGGGGCAGTCAGGTTCTCTGAGTGTGCAAAAGGCTTATTGACTCTGTTATGTCCCAGCACAGGAGGGACAAAGTCATGACAGAAACTACTGGCAGGTTGGGCAGTCAAGCAACAAGTTTCCCAGCCCCACTTTATCACAATCTCTAAGTGTCTGTGCAGCTGGATATTTGTGTAACTCGGCACTTTCAAAGAACTTGCTTAGAGGTGGGTCTTCAGACCAGTGACTACCCAGCTCAGTATGACTTGGTTAAGTATGTTCATTACAGAGAACAATAAAACTATATTCACTTCAGTCCAGGAGGAACAACAGGTCTGAGAACTGGGACTTTTGATGTGTGTTTCACTAAGCTGGTGTTTTAGCCCATTTTGCAAAATTGCTATGTAACTGATGAAAAGCAGATGTTCTTCAATCTCAAGGCACAATATGTCTGAAGACATGTAGATCATAAAATAAGCCAATTTGAATGTCTCTTTTATACGTATTATTAAAACGAAGGAAGAAAAGATGAAGTTGTAAGGTAGTTCTACTCCTGCTGCTATGTTGCATATGCATGAGTCATGAATCAGATCAGATAATCAAATCTTACTGCGTTGGTGGAGAAATCAATACTCCAAAAGGAAAAAAAACTCTCAACATTATTTCATTTTATACTGAAATTCTAAATGATTATTCCAATCTCTTCAAGCTTTTTGAGTGTTGTCAGGGAGGGTGTTTTACATGAAAGGTAATAACTTCATTTATTGATCTATGTTGTGAAATAAAGTAAGAATTGATACTTATTGAATCATTAACAGATGTATTCTCAGGCAGTGTGATATATATGTGCAGATACATGCTCACAGTTTTAGTTTCAGATGCCTATCCTGTTCTAACAATGTACTGACTACACTGAGGTCTTCCTTATATCTAGGTATTGCTGATCATGAAAAATAAAGTACACAGACTACAGAAATTTTTCTTAAGAAAACACAAATTAAAAACTTATTAGGAGGGATGTGAGATCCCAGATGATATTTGAGGGCTAGAATTCAAGATTCCTAATAGTAGAAAATACTGTTTAGTGTCAACTTACATGCCTTTGTGTTATGCTGAATCAGACAGTACAGGAAGTTGCAAAAGTTGACGCCAGATATTTCCACCAAAAGGAATTAAATTATGATAATTTAAACCAGTTGAGGACTGGCTTCATAGGTTTAATGTATCAATTTTTATTTCCTATGTTCTCAGCTTAGGTCTCATTGTACTAAGTGCCAGCTCAAATCACACTGTGCAGACATGTACTAAGAGGGATATTGCAATATAGATATAGCAGAGAGTGGAGTAAAAGGCACTGGGGGATTTAAAACTGAAGCAGGAATGTAATTCAGATATTAAGTCAACTCTTTTGATATTGTGACTGGAGTTTGAAGAACTCCAGAAGTGAATGTGGGTTACTAGTTCTTCAAGTAATGTTAGTGAACAAACTCTACCAAAGCACTATTATTGTAATTTAAAAATGGGGAAAAGTAGGTACAAGGAAGGGATAACTCAGGAAACAAACAGTGAAGAGGTGTTCATTTAATTTGTAATTATCTGGTTTTTAATTTAGACTAGTCCAGTCTGCTGCTCTCAATCATGCAAGCCTTCTTTACACAAAACATGACTTCATTGAGAAAAGATTTGGAAAAGGTCATTAAATTGTTTTGTTAATATTTAGGAGAACATGACATATTAACTCTCATTAAAATTACATTTGGTGACACTACAGCAAGCTGCTTCTCAGGAATTTGCCACATTTTTTTTTATATTTGATTTCCAGGGAATTCAGCAATGTAGTATCACTGCAGGAAGATCCTTCTACAAAGCGCAGCTCAGTTTTCCTATTGTAACACTTAGCTTTGGTCTCCCCGAATATATCTGTAGATATTAAAATGATGTTGACAAGAAAGAAAGCTGGCAGTGCAGGAAAACTCATCAGCTATTCTAAAAGCCACGATTTTAAAATTCTTAGTGTATTTCTATATATTTGAAAACCTATGTTTCAGAGACACTTTGCATCTTCTGCCTGCTGATGATCCAGCAATGATTTGTATCTGGGTAGGATCAGCAGGATATCACAGTATCATGATTGGCTAATCTTAGATTATTGTCCATTTCATTTAGACCCCTGCAATCTTTATTATCCACTTTGAATAGCCAAAAAAACCCCAAACCAAACCACACTAAAATAGGAAAAAAAAAGATAATATATTGAACTAAGGAATCTTTCTATCTTTCACTCTTTTCATTTGTGTGTGTAAATTTTTTTTTGAGTGTTAAAATATATATTAATGAATTAATCTTCCCAAAAAAGAGCTAGGAAAAATAAATAAGTAGCTACAGGACCTCAACAGCTGCTAATGTTGCTAGAGGGAAAAGGAACTGTATTCACTTCAACTGAGCAAAGGATTACATCCTGAACAATCTCCTTTCAAATTACCAGTTCTTTCTGTCATGACTGTCAGGAAAAAGAGAACAAACTTTTAAAGAAAAAATTAACTTGAACTTACCCTTTGACAACAGTGTGCATTACAGTGATTGAACTTTATTAAGAGAATTATTTGCCAGCTCTATTTGTCTTTCTTTTGGCAGCTCTGGCATAAATACTTAATTTAATTTATGTTCCAAATTAAAAAAATGTCTCTATAAAAGCTGAGAAATACCTGCCCACTGTGAAAAAAAATGATGTTCATGTGTTGCTGTGCCATTCACAGTGAAATATATATGAAAACTGACTGTTCCCTTATAGTCTGAAGTGTTAACCCTTTCTTAGGTGTGCTGAAGGAGGAAGCCTGTAGAGTTAGAAAAATACACTGAGAAGTGGAACAGATGCCTATGTTAAGGAATTTTTTTCTTGAGACAAGGATACTTGCTTTTGACATAATATTTATCTATGTTTGCTCTATTGTCTCAAAAATGGACAGAAATGAGGTATTTTTCAGTCTGTACTTGAGGCTAATGTATCTCTGATAGAAGACCACTGATGGTAGTGGATTTCATCAATAGTTCATTTAGCTGGGTGTGTCAAGGCACCTGATACCCAGGAAGAGTGATTAAGCATCCATTTGCTGGGAAGTTTCTCGTACACTATCACATTGGGTTTCTAACATTTTGTCCCAAGTGGTGCTGAAATCTCCAACTATATTTTCTATTTACTTAATTTTAAGGACTAAATTCAGAAATTGAAAACCCGAATAATCCTGAGTTCTCTATGTGCACAAAACTTGGTTTATCTATACATATAGCTTTTCTGTCTGTTTTCCATTGATGTTTTTAAAGAGATCATATTTTTCATTCATAATGAGCATTCCTTGTGACACACAGGGGTGTGAGCGTGAGGCACCAGAACAAAGATTCAACTGCTCTGACAGTGAGGAGAAAGTAGTAATGATTTCACTGCAAAAGCCTTGTCACTTTTTGTAAATTGTACCAAGTTAGAGACCTTTAAGAGTTGTGAGTGAATGTGCACTTCTTATTAGAACAAGTGGAATACCTGGTCATATTGTCTTACATACAAGTAATTTGCAACCAAAGTGTCCTTATTTAGCCAGACAACCCAACGTTAGAAGTAAATGCTAGTTCATCTGAGATGAGCTCCAAGATTTTCTTTTGACCTCACAGTATTGCTAAAGAGAGAAGAGAGAAAATAAATATTTTCAAGGGTTAGAGTGAATGAAGAGCACAAATCCAATCAGTGTCTTAACTGCCTTAAAGTGTCCAAACATCTTGATTTCACAACTTGTGATTTTTAATAATTAAACAATTTAAGAATTTGTTATTTTCAAAAATAACATCTATTCAAAGGTTTCATCACTATGCACTTGCCTTAATATGCTGCTCAAGAATTTTAACTTGAGGCTAAACAAAAATATTTTGATACTTCTACAGAAAAAGGCCTCACAGAGGTATCTTTTGTATCCAGAAGAGTTAATTAATTGGAAGTCTCCCATTGACATAAAATAATATTCACATGATAATTTCAGTGTGTATAATGCATGCAGGATAATTCAAAACAAATTTTAGGGTGTTTCAGACAATAAATACCCTCAGCTGGATAAGTACTAAAGTATATTTTCAGTTTAAATTGATTTTAAAGGAAAAGTTTAATAACCTCAAAGTCCTAACTTTTTAAAATTACTTTGTGCATATTTAACATCAATTAAATTGTAATTTAGTGGCTTGGGGTACTAACTATACTAAAGTACATGATGAAGTTAAAACTGTGATAACCTGTCACAGTGAAAGGACTTTAATTTTCCTCTTTTTCTTTCTGATGCATACTCATTATTGCAGAACTATAATATCCTTCAAATTATGTTTTAAATTAGATTGGACCAAGTGAAACAACATTATTTTACCTCTATGTTAGCATTAAGACATTTTAATACTGAGATTGTATTCTAAGCGGCATGTGTGTATGTTTTTATGCTTATGAGAGAGAGGGAGGAAGTGAAGGAATTAAATGAGAGTGGTAAAATTCTTATTAAAGGAAGTTCTAGTTTCCTTTGGCAATTAATACAGAATCAGAATGGTTAGGAGATAAGGCTTCCTTAGATATTTTTCCACAGTAACATTACTGAAGACTTGAAATGGGGCTATGTTTCTTCCCATGTGTGGCAGCAGACTACAGACATGTCCATGTGTAGGAAATATGGTGTATTTTCAACAGCAGTGGAACAAATCTAGACATGATGTGTAGCATGTTGCAAATATCCACATTACTTTTGACAGTGTTGAGCAGTCTTGCTTACAACTCTGTTTTTTGAATAATTGCTGGCTGGTGACATCTTGTTGAAATCCCACTGGGAGAACTTTTCAGGTGTCTAATAGCATAGATGATTATATTCTATTCTATACTAATTTCGAATAATCGTAAATTCTGTCAGCTCATTCACCTAGATCTTAATCACACAGGTAAAGCTGCAAATTTCCCTATTGACATTACTGACTGGATTTACTCAATAGGACAAGTTTGTTTCTCAGCTTCTTTGTGTGGGTCAGCTGACAATAAGGTCTTTGTTGCATTGCTGTGACCTCGGGAAGGTTCATTCGCTGCTTGGAAGAGTTATCCCAAATCTATTTCCGATCTTATTCAAAGTGTTGCAAAATCATACTTTCTCCACAGTAGATCTGCTCTGCAAGGCAGCTATAGCACTTTTAAGTTGCTTCTCTTGTTGATTTTTATGCACCTCTAATGTCTCTAACCGAAATCTGTTCCAGATGGACTGTGTGTTGCTGCTTTAGCTTCATCACTATGCCCTGGTTTGTGGTGATAGTATCCTGTCTTCTACAGCTACAGCTGTGGGCAAATTCTAGGAGGGTTTTCTATTTCTACAGTTAGTGCTCCATTTGTAGTATAGGAACGAAAACCTGTTAAGCAGTTTCATTATTCTTTTATTTTATATAGCTAAATAGTATGTTGAATTACCACTTCCTTGAAGTATGTAGGATGTATTGAAATACATACACACATCTGCTGTGAGGATGAATTATATGGTTCTGTTTAACTTAAGTTAAATCAGTTTCTTCAATACTTCTATATTTTCTGTTTGCTAATGCCCTGACTATATGAAAATTCATTTCATATCTGTCTGCTTCTTCACTGTATCTCTTTCCTTCTCTCTACTTACGTCACATCCTTGGATGTCTGAATATATTCTTAAAAAAATCTATGCAATGAAAAATTGGAATACTTTCCTTTTTTCTCTTACATAGAGCAGTTTTTGGTAAGATTTTGTGTTTTGCCTCATTTCTTGCTTTCTGTAAGCAGTTACACCAAGCAGTCAAAATTTCTACCTCTTTGTATCCAAATAATGTTTGAACCCATGGATCAACATCAGATTTAACAGAGTAGATGTCTCCAGAATAATGGAGTTCTTAAGCATTTTGTGAAAACAAGTGTTCATGAAAAGCTGGAAAGCCAGGTAAGTGATCTCAGCAAGGGCTCTAGCTAACGGAAGAGGTGCAGTGGGAACCCAAGACTTGCTAAACACTGGAGAATGTGTCCTTCTAAATGTCTCAACTGAAGATACAAATATAGGTAAGAGTAGGCTTCTTTTACCTTATTTGACTTTACGGAGTGCACATACATTGCTGCTGTGGGAAAGGACATGATTAAGACATGCTTGCCCTAGAGGCGTATAGTTAAATTTCAAGATACAAAGCTTTGCTGTCTACCCAGATCAGGGTTATCATCCGATTGGTTTAGTGCAAACGAAAGTGGCATCCTGTGCTTTCATCCTATAGCTTTTTTCCAGACTTCATAGGGCTATGTCACTGAGCTCTTTGGACACAAGGGCCTACTTTATTTTACTTTCTATGAAAAGCCCTGCTAGAGTGCAAAGGGCAAGATAACTATGCTTGCAGTAGCTTGTGTTTCTGAGAAGAAAAAGCTGCATTTTATGTTACTTTGAATTTCTTATTTTATGTTATTTCTTCAAGGCCAACAACAACTCATGTTACTGCAGAAGTGTTTTGGGCCAAGGCATATTGCACCGACATGATGCAAACAAAAACGAATCCCAGGTCATGGAACACCCCCCAGTGCATTTATATTCCTGCTGATTGAGTCTGGGTTTTAGTCATTATACTCCAGTTCATTCAGTTACAGTGCAATTAATTGTTAAGATTCATAGGTCATGAGCAGGCAGTGTTTGTTGGGAGAGAGCATATGTAATGTAAGCATTGGAAAGTCCATACAAACTAATTCAGAGACTATATCGATATTTAAGAGACTTACAAATCACTTTCTTGTGGACCTAGCATTACTAGTGATTGAAGACTGGTTATTACATGATTTATGGATGTGCAAGGTAAATCCATTTAAATTAGATGAATAGCCAAATAAATCTCTGTGTTGGAAGATATATCCTCTGCCAGTGGAACAATGCCAATTTACATTGGTTTATGACCTGGCTTTAAAAAAGACTTAGAATATATTATGTGATCCTCTGGAAGCTTTAAGCTGATGTAGATGCATATTTTTAACCTTATCAGAAAATATATTTAGCTTCCTGTTGCAAAAAGGTAGACACTGTATGGATCATTATAAACCAGGATTCCACAATATAATTTCTGAATTAACAGTGGGCTTTCTTAGCAGGGTGGATGCACATGGGTAACAATCCAGACCATCACACCTTGGTAAAGCTAACACTTTAGAGGGGCAAAAGAGGGGCATAGGGCCAGAGCCCTGTTTAAATCCACTTAAGTCATTGATCTAAGAAGTTGAAGAGACCTAAATGTTCAGAAGCTTTCTGCTGCCTCCATGGATGGAGATGAGTTTCACTTTCTGTGACAAATGGACAAAACTGTCCTTCAGTTACTAAGCTTAACTAAATACACCTATATATAACGAATAGGCTATACAAGCCATACCAAAAATTTCAAACACAGGCAAACTTCCTGTTAGTTGCTGGCCTGTTCAAATGACCATTTCCTGCAGACTTATTGTTTATCTTGTAAAATCAGATAGAGAATCCACATGCCATTTGTGTTTGGTTTGTCCATTCCATTTATATTCTAACCTAAAAACTTTTGCTCAGTATCTCAATGTCATAGAAAGCAATGTTTTATCTGCTAAAAGCAGGGAGCCAGCAGATATATTTACTCATTTGCTGAATTTAAAGAGAGAATTAGGTAACTCCCTCTCACTTTTTCCTTCTCACTGCTCTCTTTCATGTTGACAACCACTGCTTATTTCATTTTCTGGAGAACACATGACACATTTCTCATAAAGCCCTCTTGTGTAAGCTCCCTTGCATGGCAACCTCTCTGGGGACCTCCTTCCCTGGGAATTTAAAGTCTGCTCAGTTCAAACAAACTGCAGGATGGGAATTTCCAAGAAGTTCCTGCAGGAAAAATTATCCAGTGATCTTGATCCTGGAGAATCTAATCTGCTGGGAAATTGTGTATATTAGTTTCTCTCAAGGGTTTTCTTAGAATTATTGAAATTATTATATAAAATGTGCTTGCTCTAGAGCAGGTCAGAAATATGACTAAAATATGACTAGGAAATTTGGGAATTTATGTTACTGGTACATGGGCTGTGCTGAGACAGACATAGCCTCTTTTAGACATATTAGGAACAAGGACCTGAATCCCTCCTGTCCGTGCAGGAAGGATATTACAGTATGAGATAGTACATTGCAATTTGGATTTCATGGACTTGCAGAGGGTCATTGTACAGCAACAAGACACTTTTCAGTTTTTTCCACTATGTGTTAAAGTTTTTGATTGCTTCCAATGCAGTATATGCTAGCTGCAGAATTAATGAATATTTTATGTGGTGCAATAAAGTCTGCAAGAAAAACATCCTTATTTTTCTGAAGCAGGGATCCCCCCCAACATCTGCTCTTTCTCTAGGCAAAAAACCACATGTCAGCTGCTTAGAAAACTTCCTGAATCTGTTGAAGTGGCTTTATATTTGCAGACTGTACTCCACAGTGTGTTAAAAACTGTCAAGGAAAGAAATGGTATCGCTTGAATAGAGTGAGTACTGAAAAGATACAGACATACAGCAGGAATGGAAGCATCTGGGGGCTTACAGGGAGGGGAGCACCAGAACAGGTGAAAGGGCTGAGTCGCAGCAAGTTCCTCAGTGTGTTGCAGAGCCTGTATATTGTTGCTGTCTTCTTTAGATAAACACTGCCCTTTAGCAATGTGCACAGCACTGCTGGTTAAGGTGGGTAGAAACACCAGCAAAACCTGAAGAAGAGATTATAATAAAAGCTAAGAGTATGGTATTCCTATTATTAAAACCTCGAATGTCTGAACAAAAGCAATCCCAGTGCAGTGTTTTGAATTTGGTTTTGCCTGATTTTTCTTTACAGCATTTGTACATTGTAAGTTGCTTTCTTTCTTGTACAGCATAAAATATCAAGAAGGCACTCAGCCTTTTTGCGTGAAGTGCAAGGGTGCTTCAGACCACAGAGAGCCCATCTGGGAATTCATTGCATAGTAGAGAGAAATGCTTACATTGTCTTATTGGACAATTGCTCAGGATGTGGACTTACATTGTACTATATGAGTGTATATATGTACTATATGAGACTTTGTAAATTATTAAATTCTTTCATGTTAGAAGTGAACACAATCAGTATTGACTGTCTCAGCTAAAAATACTTCAGTTATAATATCTACAGATATAATATTTTATCCACCCTTTAGGTATCAATCTCAAGTTGCAGAGCTTCTGCCTGCACTTTTGTGGACAGAACTCAGCTATTCCAAGTGCACTGGACATTTTCAGTCTACATCTATTCCTGCTGTCATTTTTTTTACCTAAATTGTAGGTTTGACATTATTTTGTCTTACCACTGGGTAGTCCTTATGAATATATCCGGGATAATAAGTTTCATTATGCATATTCCTTTATGGATAAGAACCTGCAGCTGACTCTTATCAGGCTTCCCTCACAGAGAGGTATCAATATCAGTCCTATGTGGTGAAGTAACCACTAGGATACCTTGCATGTCCCAGTGGCACATCATCTGTAGTGAATGTTATTCTAGATAATAAGTAGACCTGGACGGAAATTTAAATGGAAATATTTTCCGATAAAAAACAAACTTATTTTAAACCTGCAAATTGTAGCACAAACGTTTACTTATTTATTTATTTATATAATATCTATTTTTCTGCTGAAATTGAAAATTCTGATATTTCATTTTCCTTTCCATTTTATCCTTAATTTTGTATTATTCCTGAAATTATATGTAATTGAATAATGATAGCAGCTGCATTCTCTCTTTTGCAGTTTCCTTATGTTACTATTCTCCTTCGTATCTTTTTCGCTTTTGAGAAATGTTTAGACTAACAAAATTCAGCAATACTGTGTAAAAGGTTTGCAGAAATAATGTAGTTTAATCCACTGAATGGCAAAAAAAAGAAAATAACCTGGGGAAAATATTTAGTAAACTTTTAAGAATTTGATAAATTTCCAAGAATGTTTAAAACAACAAACATAAACCACATTATGATGCTTGAAAACTACAAACAGTCAGATTGTTAGATTTTTCATTAAATGGATCTTCTTTTCTGCAACTAGGTATTGGGCTTATGTTTTTTTGTCATAGGGATTAGTTAGATAACTCTAATTGAAAATGAACCTGATTTGTGCTCTTTCCTACTGCAGAACACAAATTCCCTAGGTTTTATGTAAATGTAGTTTATTGTTTCATGTGTATGACATCAGATTTACTCCTAAAGTATAAATATATTTTTTAGAACCCCTAAGAATTTTCAGTGTTTGTTAAAACTTTCCATAATATTACTCTTACTTTGACAGACCAAATCATCTCAGAAGTGGAGTTTGTTTAGAATTACTGCTGTAGGAGGGATCTACTTTTTTTCAGAGGATTGCACAAAGTGTGCATATCACTGAAGTATAAGCAAGGTGGGGCAGGGTGAATGTCTAGACTTAGTTTTGTTCTTATAAAAGCCTAAATTTCATTTTATAACTCCTGTAGTGTTGTTGGTCCTCATGCAAATAGCTGTTTCTTCTGAAATTCTAACCAAATGAATAGTCCTGATCTCAGTCAGGTTTTATTCAATGCTGACTTTCTGTACAGTTCTCAGAAGACTCTGTTTTACCTTCCTTTGTTGTTGTTACCATTATTATTGTTATTATTGCTGTTGCTGTTGTTTTTATTGTTATGGTTGTTATTATTGTTATTACTGAAATTCGGCAGGAAAATATCCAAATATACAGAAGTTTGGGGTCTGGGGGACTTGGGGGAATTTTTTTACAGGTGTCATCTCTGAATCTTTTTCATAACATTATCTTGTGTGCAAAGGAGCAACATGATACTTGCTTTTAATTTTGATCACTGAGAGCAAGGTGTAGGAAATCACCAAGAAGATGTCCCAAGAACAGAGCAGGATTTCTGCTTTGGACTCCTCCACAAACCAGCCACCATGGTAGTTGTTCAGGCAGAGACAAGAAATATAGTTTGGGAAGGAGTCATACGATATCTCTCCACAATATCTGAATGAATGCAGGTTTACGTAAATCTGTCCACACTTCCCAGATATCTCTTCACTGCTATCAAGGTGAAACATATTTCACCATCGATGGCAGGGCATACCTTGTGGACATGTATCTGTGCTGAGGAGTGTCCACGCTAAACACTTAGAATAGGGGACTCAGGAATGGATCAGCTTTTGGGGTACCCATTTCTCTACATCAAACAGATACCTGTCATGGACTGAATATTTTTGGCAGGCTAGTATTATGGGCCCTGCTTAAAGCAGCTACATTTCCAGAAGGGTAGCAGTGTAAGCCCATTGGCAGCTGTGAAACACAGTGCTTTGAATTCAGACTCCAGCTGGGGAAGAATCCTTGTTTCTGCTTGTCAGAAGTAGGGCTGATACATCAGGAGTAAGATCACTGTATGTATGCTCTGCTACTACCATCCTTCATAAGTATTCGTTCCATGTCACTGTCATTGGGAATGCAACAAGGCAGATGGATGCGTGGTTTCAGCTGCCACAGCCCTTCAGACCTTTAGGTTCTTGTTAGAATAGCCTGAAGAAATACTGGCATTTTCAAGTTATCTCCTTGAAGTCAGAGAGACATTGGTTCTTCAGTGGGATCTACAGAAAAAAAAACAAAACACAAACAAAAAACCAAACAACACCCAAAAAACCCCAACTTCAAAGGAATATTTATTTTTGTATTTTCTAATAGTGAAGTGTCTAAATTGTTGCCACACCTGCATATACTCCCAAGAAAATATCATTTAAAAGGTTTTGCTTTCTGCAGTTTGGGGCTGGGGGTTGCTGATGGTGCAGGGATGAAATTTTTGACCTAAAACCATGCTAAATATGGGCTGAAATATGCTCGAGCTCTGGCTGGATGCATACTTGCCTGGAAGTGGATGTTGTTGCAATGCATGGGTCCTGGTCCTCCAGTTGTTTGTGCTGGAGTTTCTTGAACATACGCTGAATTTCTTATCTAGCCTACACCTGGCTCTTCCCTATGCAGAAAACAGGAAGGACAGAGAGGTGGAGCAGCAGCTGGTGCACGCTTACTCCAGCACAGAATGCAAACATGGTTGGTGTGAGATCTCCTCAACTAGATGGAGTCCAGGCAAGGAAATGAGCAAGGACCCTCCCAGAACTGCTTAGCAGATGCTTCTGATAGTGGCAAGAGGCTGCTGGGCTAACAGCCTCTGTGTTCAGCTAGACAGCTGAAATTATATGGATGGTAGATGTTGCTGTAGACCTTTATCTCAGGGCAACAGTGAACTGACTGAACTGGGAGCATGGGGAAAGCTTGGAAGGGATGGTAAAGTGCATCACAAGCTCTTTTGTTCCTGAGGCAGGCTTTATTCAGGACTGTGGCCTTTTCTGAGGTTAATGGTACCATAGTGGTAGAAGAGGTAAGCACTAGTTTTCTGTGTCTTGTTTCTCCTGGCTGCTATAAAACCCAGCACAAGCTATATTGGACACACCCTTTGGGTTCCCTGTAGTCCAGGCATTTTTTGGGGGAAATAGAAGGAATGTAATTCCTCCACTTTGCTTCATTCTTTTTTTTTTTTTTCCTTTTGTCTTGAACTGATTTAGTAGCACTAGCTGCCTTAGTTTAAGCAGGGTTGAATTATGAGACTGCATGGATGGAATCAGGGGTCAAACCTATATTTCTATGAAATAGGAAGGAAAAGATAAGACAAGGTCCTGTGTACCTTCTCTGTGCATGTTCAATAAATTCTCTGTCTTCTCTAGACAGGACCTGAAGTGTCATTAAATCACCTGTGAAATTTTTAGTACTCTTGTTACTCTTCCTGAGAGAGGGAGTATCTTACGAACGACAGTCACTGACATTCATCTTCACATCCACACTCTCCTTTCCTCTGTGCATAGCCTTTGCTTGTCACCACTTCAACCAAAATATCAAAGCATTTTTTCCTCATCTCTGTCTCACAGATCTGCTATCCTGGCTGCCAGCCCAGAGTGTATACTGACATTACAAGACAGTTCCTTTTCCCAGTCTGCCTGGTTTGAGTGAGATGGTAGGCAGATGGTTGAATGTGAAGCTGAGCTGGCTCTCTTTCTCATGCTGGGTTTTTCAGGTTTCCCAGTTACCCTGCCAAGCAAGCAGAGCTCTAGTAAACAAGAGTGAGGGGGAGTCCATCACATCAGAGGACACAGCAATCCCTCTGCAAGTGAAAGCTGAATTAGACCAAGCATTCATACAAATTAAGAAGTTACCTCATGGTTAGCTCTGAATTTTATGAGGCACCATTGTTGGAGGAATCTCCCTTAAATATTTTAATGTTTATACATGTGTTTGCTACAAATGTCCCATTCATGGACTGAAAAGCCATTGTTCAAGAAATTATCGAAGAATTATCTCTAGGATAATTGTTTCATTCAAATAAAAAGATCTTCTCTGAAATGATACTTGTGTGCTTTCCCATCAGTTCTTCCGTGCTGCCCCGGTTCAGCGGCAGAAGTTTTCATACTTCTGCCTGTTCTCCCACTGTTTCTTCCTGTTATTATACACAATTTTGAAAACTTGTCTGCTTTGCAAAACGAGCCTGCTCCTTCTTCAGTGAAAGAATACTGGAATGTGGCAATTGGCTTCAGGTTTAAAAATTGTTCTGATCCTGAGGAGAAAGATTCTTGTTCTTTAATGCTACTTACATTTCTCTATTCTGCTCTTCAAATAATACAAGAAAAGTTTAAGTAAAAAATACACCAAGCAGGCTGATGCATGTGATTTTCACAAATACCTGACACTTCAAATTTCCATTTACTTCAGTGGAAGTTATACATAATTTTTTATATAATTTAATATACAATTTTCAATATTAGGCTGTTTCTATGAAGTCTGCAAATGCAGATTCAGAAATCAGACTTCATCTCTCAGTATCAGAACTGCATGTGTCATCTGCTCTTAGTAAATACTTTTCCCAGTGTATTGGAGTGGGCATCAACTTAAATTGGAGGGAATCACAGCCTTCACATGAGGATCAACAACAACATCAATAGATACTTGCGAGTAACAACTGTGGTTGGCATTTCCATCTTACAGTTCATTAGTATTTTTCATTACCGTTATGTGTTTACTCGTATAGTCCTGCAGGGAGTGGAAGACTAGCAGGAAATAAATACATATTGGGAATGCCAGGGTGCAGGGGGACATGTAACTATTGTGTGAAGCAATGTCTACTCTCTTGGTCGAGGGGAATCAGTGACAGGATCCTGTTAAACATTCTTTTAGGTAGTATTCAGTGGTTGACCTGTGTGTCTCACACAGAATCAGCAGTAAAATTAAACATTTAACTCCATTTAAGTTCTCACTTCTGTTTTCTAAGACTTTGGACCCAAATTATTCTAGACACTCATATGACTCTTGCTGGTGAACCAAATTTCTTCATTTTCTTGTCATCTCTTGGTAGCACCTGTCATGTCTACCAGAGTGTCTGTGGCCTCTCCACACACTTCTGAGGCTGGTCCCCATGTGTCAATCCTCCATAATGCTCATAAATCCAACTCTGCTCTTCAAGTCAGCTGCCACCTCCCCCTTAGCCCGGACATATTGAGGCTCTTGTCTGCCCCAACTTACCCCCCCTTTCTTTGGCAGGGAGGTACTCAGGAAGGAATGTGGAGGAAGAAAGCTAGGACTGATTAAATCAGGATTACTAGGAAGTTCACATACATGTGTTGAAATGCTGCCACATGCAGGTGGACTGAAGGGGGAAGAAGTACACTAGAACACTTTGGAGTGTGAAGATTGATCTTGGTGATATTTATGGCTTATTCTTTGAGAAGCAGAGTTGGTAGCAGCACAGATGAAAAGAAAATCAAATGTGCCAGATGCCTTTGGTCTAGTCACAGTCTTCAAAAAAGAAATGCAAAATTGGAATGGACTTCTATGACCACTGAGTTCAGTTTCCATTTACTATGAATGTTGTAGTAAACCAGAAATCCTCTCTCATGGCTGATAAAACTTATTATGAATGCAATGAGGCTGACTGTTCTGTAGTGATCTGCTTCAAACCTCACTTCCTTCACAGGTAGACATTATTGTCTAATTCCCAGCATACATCTGGACAACTTTGCTTAGTGTTTAACAAAACAGATATTTTCTTTCCCTAATGTTTAAACAACATTTTCTTTCCTCCCTGCTTTTTTAAATCATGGAATGCCTCTTGGCTTTCCTTTTGCTAACCTGAGCAAGTGAAGAAGTTTCTTTAGATTCCTCTTGTGAATCATAGAATCACAGAATGGTTTGGGTTGAAAAGGACCATCTTGTTCTGACCTCCCTGCCATGGACAGGGATACCTTCCACTAGACCAGATTGCTCCAACCTGGCCTTCAACACTTCCAGGGATGGGGCTGCCACAGCTTCTCTGGGCAATTCATGTCAATGTCTCACCACCCTCACAGGAAACAATTTCTTCCTAATATCCAATCTAAATCTACCCTCTTTTAGTTTAATACTGATATCCCTCATCCTATCACTCCATGCCCTTGTAAAAAGTTCCTCTCCAGGTTTCTTGTAGCCCCCTTTCAGCTACTGAAAGGCTACTATGAGGTGTCCCCGGAGCCTCCTCTTCTCCAGGCTAAACAACCCTAATTCTCTCAGCCTCTT
>VZRW01001308.1:21634-48380 GCA_013398125.1 Aegotheles bennettii | reverse complement strand
CTGGAGACATTCAAAACTCACCTGGATGCATTCCTGTGTGATGTACTGTAGGTGAACCTGCTCTGGCAGGGGGGTTGGACTAAGTGGTCTTTCAAGGTCCCTTCCAACCCATAGAATTCTGTGATTCTGTGATTCTGTGATATTTAATAAGATATTTTTTTGCCAATTGTTTTTAATAGAAACATATGCATTGTGTCTATAAAGACAGATTAATCAATCATGATACTACTTTGGAAAACTCCAAATATATTACAAATCTTGGAAAAAAATCAATGAATGCCTAACCATACATTAAATCCCTGCAGAGAATACGAGGGGTTTTTTTTTATGTCTGACAACAGAAAAAATTAAAGTGCTACAGATAATTTAGATGCAAATTGTTTGTCAAACAAGTCCTTATTGATTCTTCAGAAGCTAGGTGTGCAACTCATATATACACACATACACATACAGTTTCTAGTGTCCATAAATCATTTTTTCCATCAGCATGTTGGATCCATTCCATTAGCCAGAATGAAAATCCTGACAAATCCTTTCCTAATCAGAGACAATGAATTTAACAAGTCAACGTCCTGATTCAAACATGTAAAATCTCTCTTAAAATTCCAGAAAAACAAATATCAATCAGAGGAGATACAACAATTTGATCTTGTTTCTATCCTTCTTAACAAAAAATAAATTTCTTTAGCTTTATATTGCAAAAAGTCTTTTTGTAAGTGTCACCTGCAATCGTGTCTTAAAACAGAGTCCACTGAAGTCAGCAGACTTATAGCATGTCCTTTCCTTCAATTTTTTTGTAGAGTTGTAAAGGGAAAAACAACTGAGCTCTGGTTTTATGTGTTGGTAAACAGGTACTTTTGCAGGACTGAGTCTGCAAATGGTGCTTTATCATACAGTGGGTAATTTGTACCACTATGCCACAAAAACCTACAATGGAGATTCTCCTTTACCAGTTCAGCATTGCTCAAGTATTCTGCAAAAATTGAGGCAAACCATGCTTACCAGTAGCCACAGGGACCCGAACTCTGTAATCCAGATATCTCAGAATAGCCACAATGATACAGGAAGAAAAGAAAATTATTTTTTATTAAACTTAATATTCTAGTTATACTCTCTGCGTCCCCTGAGTAAACAGGGAAATATAACTATTTCTCAAGGAACTCAGCACACTGAATGCCTATTTGCATTATGTTACTATTTAGAATTCTAAATTTTATTAAATGCAGTGGGGATTAACAATCCAAATACCTTCAAAATTCAGGCCTGTGTGTTTTGACTCTATTTTTAGTGTTCCAGGCAAACTGTTATGGTTCAATTGTTTTGGTGTTAGAATAATCTATACATAAGCATACTTTTGCTCTTCTATGATAATTGTAAAAACTTTTTATTTCATATGAAAAACCCCTTCAAAACTCCTACTGTTTAGGTTTCAATTTTTGATTAAATAGTAGGAAATTCCAGAAGCAGCTGAAAGAGATGGAGAGAGTGTTACACGTATCCAACTCTGCTGCTTAAACAACTGTATGGTAATTCTCCTGGAGATGGGATTAGCATGAAAAAACACTATAAAAATCTGTTTTTATGGTCCAACTTTCTTTAAGGAAAATAAATCTTACTTTATGAATCTGCTGAAGTCACTGACTAGATGCCCTGGCACCAGAAGAGGGGTTAAAGAAATAAGATCAAAAATTGAAATGAAAGTTTATTTGAACATTTAGATGGCTTTGCTTTGATCACTTCTACTTCTTGCATAGTAATTTAGGGATGCCTCATCTTTTTTTAAACAGATGATCAACACAATGTCCATTCCTCCTATTCAAGCTGCAAAGTGAAGTGCACAATTTATGTAAGACTAGACTATCCACAGGACTGAGTAGCTATTATTCCACAAGTCATATAAATCCTATTGAAACCATTCTTAAAATCTGAAAGCCCTTCCCTGCCTTCCTCAGAGGTGTATGGTATGGGGATGGGTTATATTTTACGCTGCCTGCATGTCAGATCTGCTGGCCAGATTTGCACATATATACAGACCCAGTGTTACCAGGAAGACATGTGATATGTTCGAGATACTTGCGTGCTTGTGATGGGTTCATCTCCATTATGTGACTGCAAAATGACCTGGTTTTGAAAGGCTGGGGATACCTCCACAACAACAATTTTACCTAAATTAGCAGAAAGTTGGTTTCCATTTTTGTTCCATATGATGTTTGCTCTGTGTGAAATGCTGAATTTTCAGAGATATTGACTCCTGTCATTCCCAGAGACTTCAGCTGTATCCTCGATGCCCAGAAGCTCTGAGAAGCAGACCTTGAAGATCTATGGGTAGTATCAAAATTCCTATGAAGCAAAAAGGATCTGAGAGGAAGCCACAGTCAGCCTTTGATTAGATTGTCTTTCCACAGTAAGGGTTTGACTGCTGTACTGTTTTGCTCCTGCAAACAGATTCATGAAAACAATCCTTAATTTCAGTAGGGCTGCTGTTTGAAGTGAAATTTGCTCAGGCATGTAAAACATCTCAGGACCAAATCCTTCATTGTCATTAAATAAGTAGCTTTGTATACTGTTATAAGGACCACAGGAGTTCAGCATCAACAAAGAAATCTCCCAGCAGGGTATGTTCTTCTCAGTCCTTTAAACAATTTAAGTCGAATTGTACTTCTTTACTCAAATACCAGTGACAGTTTACAGTTCAAATGTAATTTCTGGCAGTATGGCTGCCCAGCAGTTCAACAGGAAAACACACCAAAATCATTAAGGAGGATTTAACAGCTATTTTGTAAAGATTACAGAAAAATCAGGTGAGTAGGATATTTTACACAACTCCCATTCCTCCTGCCCCTGTTGAGAGCAGCTTGTAACTTACACAGCTGTGGAGAGCTTCACCTACTGCTCATTGCAGAATTAAGGATTTTGAAAAAGTTTGTTTAACTGCTTAGCTTCCTATATGTTGGCAAAATGAGGCTTGTTTTTCTGCGCTGTTGAAAAAGTTTAGATTAATTATTTGAGATATCTTAGTTAAGTAACTATTCTATAGCTCTTCACTCTCTTTAAAATTAATATAATACTTCATTTGAAGAAAGTGATCCATTTATCTCTAACATTTGCAGAGGAGTCTAAGGAAAATTAGGATCCTATGGGAAGGCTTGCTTGTTTTTTTTGAGGTGATTGCACTTGCATGGGCTGAATGTCTCTAGATCTACACATGAACAGAGGTCTGGCTTTCAGGTACCTGGTTCCCAGTGTAGAAATGGCAGCCCTGAATTATTAATGTTATTTTTCTCTGCAGTACAAGGAAAGCTTTGGGCCTCAAAATGTGCTTTGTGACTACCAAACCAGTTTTGTGCTGGGTTTCATTCTTCAGAAAAGGAATAACTAAATCACCAGATAGGAAATGTCAGAGAGAGATTCACCAGCAGCCTTGAATTAAGTACCTATGTGAGACAAGAGTTTGTAGTTCAGACCTGTCTCATCTATAAATCTCTGACTTCTTCTCAATGACAAACAACTTGTTGAAAGAACTTCATCTTCAAAATTCAAGCCTCTTAAATCAGTCACTCTGACTGAGCATATTACCTACATGAGAACTTTAGAAAAAGGTTTTCCATCTTGAAAAAGCTTAGGCTGTTCAGTCTAGTAGGCAACCTATAACAGATGAGAGAAAACCTCAGCTGATTGGCTTAGCTGGCAATGAACTTAGCTCATAGTTCACCCAAAGAGGAAGAAAAAAAATCAGGGATGGCTACTGAGTGCGATTAGCTTGTTTGGAGAAATATGTCTTCAGTTGAATTTTGTATTTTTATTTTATCATTCTGAAAAGGGAGTTTCTTCTGTGTCTTTCCCAGAGAGATGGTCAAAAAGGAGATTTCCTATGACTTAAAACAATTTTGAATATTTTTTGTTTTTATTTGAAGTGTTAATTTGGTGATTAGACTAGATGACCTTTAAAGATCCCTTTCAACCCAAACCATTCTATGATTCTATGATTTGGGAAATTGCTTTATTTTAAGCCATGTAGAAAAGAGCCTAAGTCATGCCAGTGCTATAAAATAGGTTTAATTTTATCCCTGTCAGTCTAGATTTTGCCCCCCTTAAGGAATCTTTTCTTATAAACTTGATTCAAGTTTCCCAGGCTTTAGAAGCAGCAGGAAGGGAAAAACGCTTGGATGTTTCATAGCTCATAGGTTTTAACTTTTTAGTTCTATGTATAGATGAGTACTTGTCTAGTTATTCTCAAATTCTCATCACTGAAGCTTGTGGCTGATGAGACAGGAAAGTTTGAAATAAATTGTATGGGTTTTAAATTAAAAAGCTAAATCACTAATTGAAAAGATTATGGAACACTAAGTTACTGGGGAAAAGTAGAAAACCATGTGCATTAAATCTTTAGATCAGAGGGATACTCTGCCTCTCTATAGTGTAATTTTCTCTTTTCAAATCCAGTCAGTATAGTCAGTAACTACAGGTACTGAAAAAAAAAAGTGGTTCTGAAGCATCATCCCTGTCCCCAAAGCATGAACATCTGTTACTCTAAAAAGACTTTGATTCAACTGGATCTTACAAACTTTTGATGATGAAGCTTCCATAACATCCCTAGGCAAATTAGGTATCCTACCTGTGGTAAAGAATATATGCCTCAAAGCTGAGAAGTACAAGCTGGAATTTTCCCAGATAATATCTGTATATAGCTTGCCTTCTGAGAAATCATACTGGTAAGGACAATGCTCTTACAGAAGGCTAACACTGAAGAAGTCTTCTATTGAAACTGCTGCCTTTCTGGAAGTATTGAGGTATCATCTTTCACATAGAACACAGAACAGGAGGAGTTTCTTTTTCAAGGTCTGCACTGAAAATATCCTTTCTAAGTGTTAAATTGCATGACATCATCCTAGTGCAGAAGGCTGAAAGGCCAAGTTCACCATGACAGGAGTTTCACTTATATTATATTGTCCTATCCTCTTCCAGTTCAATTGAATTTATGGAAATCTGGTGCTCTCAGAAATGGAAGGGTAATACCTCCTTTGCTCCATCTTTAACTTGGAAATATTGTACTCTGACTTTTACAGTTTTATTGGGTCATTTGATTAATAATACATAATAGGCAAAATAAATATCTTGATCCTATACAACGGTCTGTATCCTAAACTTGCACCCAGAAGAATTTTTTCTGACTGCCAAATTGGCCTGATGAGAGAAATCAGACTAATCTATGTCAAAGCTTCTATTTTAACCCCCATAAATCTTCAGGCTGTCTGGTTACTTCCACGGTAGCACAACACCCACATATTTAACTGAAAATTGTCATGAAAAAAAGAAAAAGAAAACCATTATAAGAGTTGTGTTGTGTTGTTTTGTTTTGTTTTGTTTGTGAGTTTGTTTTTCCCAGACAAGCACAGCAATCCCTGCTTGATTAACATAATTTCTTTGTTTTCATGTGCATCTTAACAGTTGACCTCTTGGATGGGGCATTCCAGCTCTGGAGTCCCCAGGCCACACAGAACAATGCAGTCTCCAACACTAATGTTTTCTATCTCACTCTTCCCAGTATATCCAGAAATATCAGTTCTCAAGATGGGCAATCTAATGTTTTCTTCAATTCTGATCCTGGAACTGTAGCAGGTCAAAGAGATTGTCTCCATTTCCATGGCCACCAGTGCTGAAACTAGGACCAAATCTGATGCTGAATCCATACTATTCAGTCCCTATAACTCCTAAGCCCAGAGGCTTCCAATTGATTTAAAATTCTCCATCCTTCCTTCTGCTGAGTGAAACATGATGCTGTAGTAGTTTTACTGAATTCAAGGTACTGAGTCAGAAAATTAAATTCAGAATTCCAGTGTTTAACTGGAAGATATCTTCAAACAAATTACAAGGTACATGGGACAAATGTTAATACATCTCTTTAATACATCCAGATTAGTAATTTAAGGTGTTGAGGAATTAAGATCAACTTTGACTGTAACAGCTAATGTCTTGATGTATTTTCCTTTCAGGATGACTTTGTGTCTTCATGGTGAATATCTTAGGATGGACACTTTGTGAGGGTGAGCAACTGCAATTGTACATGGAGTGTGGGTACCTAATTTCCAAAACATACTGTAAAATAGGACAGAAATCATGGAGTTCATCAGAACTGATGAAGCAAGACTGGAAGACTGTTTTGTACATGAGTTGGCATGTCCTGTTCAGAAAACTTCTGTCTGACTGAAGAATATTTATTAGTAGAGTTATTGGACAGTAGGAGAGCATGCATGTATGTTTCTTAGTGAAATCTAAATTTCAAGTCAAGACTCACACTATTATTTGTTTTTATTTTTATGTTCCATGAGAAAATAAGCAAGCAGATTTCTGTTAATTCAGAGATTTGAGCATTAGCTGTTAGTCATAGTTTGCCTAACTACCTAGCTCACCTTTTCCCTGTCTTTCTGCAACACTATTTTTCAAGTCGAAACAACGGGAATAAGGTTTACTTTTGTGAACTGATCTTTTTGTAGAGCATCACACAGATTACAAACTTTGATCCACAGAACTCATTTAAGGCAGAACTGAGCTTAAACCTTTCAATTTTTTTGTCTAATAGCTATTCCTACTTGCAATTAAGTTGTATGTCAGAAATGAAACATTACTTTGAAGATGAGGAGATGGATTACTGACAGTTGGCTTGCTGTGTTTACCCTGTTCCTAAGCTCTAACGTTTAAGTTGGTTTTATTTCTCGACTAGCTCTAGCATTTTTCCAAATCAGAAAAACGATGTAGTAGATGGTCCTTCTGCCCAGCTGTTCAGCTATGACTGCTTTGCTGGCTGCTGAAGAGTCAACAGGCTTTAAATCCATGAAAGATTCAAGGGAATATTCTTAACATTTATTGGTCTTCTTGGCCACACTTTACCAAGTGAATACATCTTTAAAGAAGGCATACAATTTGGGGGTTTCTTTATGTTCTTCTCTGTATGTGACTGATACTGTTGAACTTCCATTAAAGTAAAAGGAACTCAGTTCATCTAAACCATCAGAGGAGCTGACCCGAACACCAGTAACTGGTTATTTTTAACATACCTCTTAAACATGAAATTCTGTGGAGTGAGAGGGGGGAATGAATCCCTTTCTATTTCTTATATGCTGGATTAATGCAGCAAGACACAAGCAGGAGTTACGCTTCTGTGAGAGGTCAGAAGAATGTTATATACTCTACAGAAAATAATAGTAAAAATATTAAAATTACTTGGCTGTATTGTGAAAAAGGGTAATATTTTCTGTCCTGCATTTACTAAACAATGTGTATTTTCACTGTGTGAGTGTGAAGTACTGCAAGCCAAGAGGCGAGGTTACAGTTAACTCCATGCTCTATCTGAAATTTGTGAAATTTCTCTCTTCTCAGGCTCTTGCTGTGTTGTATAAATTGGACCTCTCCTCTCACTGTGCACTTTCCTGCTTTGACATAACATTATCAAGGTGCTTCTTCGTGTGTAAATTACTACATAAGAACATGACTTCTTTCTGTGTCTGGTGTTAACATTACTGATCTCAGTGAAGTTTACAGTGATTCTTGCTAGGGGAGGCAAGAGAACAGTCAAGGTAAGTAAGCATATTTTACTTACTGAAGAGAATATGTTTTTGAAATGGACCATACTATGTGCTATGGGTGTCTGGCTTTTGGGTAAGAAAAGGAAGCTTTCATAGTGTGTTGAGAAGAAAAATGAAGAAACTTGATGGTTAACACTGATACATTCTTTTCCCATCTGACAACATAAGCTGTAAATTTGTATGTATACATGTATACAAATGGAATGGAGTATCTTCTAAACTAGTAAAGCTATCTTAGGTTGTCTGATAGTTTCTTTATACTATCTTTCTCAGGAAATAAAAGCTTGACTTTGGTACTAGATGATTGTTCTTCAGCAGGGTGGGTTGGAGGTCTGCCTTCCACCACTATACAGTGGCTAAAGGAGCACAAGTATTACTCTTCCGCTTAGGAGTGTTTGACATTTATCCTGAGAGATGTATTACTTGGACGTGACAGTGTAGATATTTCTCCTCAGAAGTGGCAAAAGATTCTCATAAAGATCAGATTAGACAACAAAGGCATTGCTGTATTTACCTAGTGCATCAGCTAACTTTTCTGATAACAGGACTATGCTGCAAACATAAAATATTTTTAGGAAACTATTTTCTGTCTTTGTTCTGCATTTTGTTATCGTAGGATCCTAGAACAATTCAGGCTGACAAGGATCTCAAGAGATCTCTAATCCAATCCCCTGTAACAGAAGGTTCAGATGAGGGGTCAGACCGTGTTACCAAGGGCTTTACTGTCCAAGGTTGGAAATAGGGGTCTCCTGATAAACCTGCTTGTTTTCCTGGGTATGGGGATACCTCACTCTTGCCCTTGCAGAACACTGTCTTTAAAGCCCTGCCAGATTCCCTGAGATCCATGGTCTTTCAGAGCTGCCTCCTGTGAGATCCCATCTACCCACTCACTCCCTGAATAAGACTGAAAACCTGGGTCTTTGCTACTTGTTTTTCTTTAGATTTCCTTACACAAAAATTCAACTTTTCTTCAAACCCTTCAAGAATTTGATAATGTCCTTCTGCTCCAGGTCAATATTCATTACATGTTTGTGTTAAGCAAACACATATATGTTTATGCAAAGTCCTGCTTTCCATCCCAGTGACAAGATCTCAGCTCCTCCAGGTAACTGCCAAGAGCAACCAGCGGACCAGAACCCTGTATGGTAGGATGGTTACCTGACATTTTCTTTGTGGAAAGTAGGACCTATGAGCCAAGCGAATCCCTCTCAAATGTTTATTTATTTGTTTCTTTTAATCAGTGAGACCTTCAGATGTAATCTTGAGCAATCTGTTTCTCAAGATTTGTGAGGAGAGATGTGTAGCTTGCTTGCTTGCATGAGTACACTCTTCCAGAGTTTGAAAGTGGTCTGTCTTGTTGCTGGCTCCACTTCTCAGGTAGCAGTTCACCAAAATATGAGGATAGTGCCCAGTTTGCATATTTTAATAATGAGAAAAAAACTGAATCACAAGTTGCATAAATATATGATAAATAAAACAAACTTCTTAAATAATACATAAGGAGACTAAAATCCTTGTTTATTGGAAAGTTGTCACTTAGGTTAATGCATGTTTTATAACTTTTAGTGAATTTTGATTTTCTTTTTATGAGAAAATTATGGGGACTAAATACAAAATACTACCTTTGAATGACATTCAGGAAGTGGCAGAAACTGAAAATGTCAAAAAGTTTTGAGTAGAGTAAAGGAGAAACTGAGACAGATGACTGGAGTAGGATTTTGCCCTCTACTTTCTCCCATGAAATCCTAAGACTTGAGTGCAAACTATGATATGTGCTACTTCTGTTAGATACTGAAGAAACAACAGTGAACTAAAAATCTCTACTGAAAAGTTAGAAATGATTCAGTTATAAGGTGTTTTTAAGCTGTCTTGGAGTTTGAAGGATTGGTGCACATGGAGTCCATTTTCATGAGGGTAATGGACAGAAAGCCTAGGAAATAGGTTTGTTAGAACAAGGAGGAACAGCGCTGCAGCTTAGTGAGACCCAAGAGGCACAGACAATGTGGGCTGAGGAAGGAAGAGCTGCCTTGCATATTCAGCATATTTTTTTTGTGACATATTGTCATGATTGTAAATAAACTCTTATTCTGGAATGGTATTTGAGCACCTTGTGGCTGTTGGCAGACTCCTCACAGCAACCTTACAAGAAATTAGAAGGTCATTTCCATACCCCAGACTGGGAAGCTGAGGGTGTGGCATGGTGAATAGTTCACATGAGAATCCTAGTTCAGCTGGAGAAGGCAGAAAGCTGTCTCCCATATATCTCTATGAGTAAAAAAACCATGGGTAAAGACCATCAAAAAAGAGATTAACTATGATATTAGTCATATCTTGTTTCCATTAGAAACCTTAGCATGTACAGCATGGGGCTGGAATGTTTCCTTTGATTTGATTTATTAAAAATTAGAAACCTGATTGTAATTTGTAATCCCCAGCTCTCCTGATCACCTCATCTCTGCCTTAGCAGTGTGAAAAAGGGTCATTGTTACTAATAATGACATCATTAATAGTACGCTTCATTAATTGCCTGCCCTTTGGTAACCTTGTAATGGCCATCCCCTGCTTCTCTAGGGACTGGCAGCACAGTGAAGAAAATGTTGAGAATGTTTCTGTTCATGTTCATCCCATCTTGGTATGTGTTGAGCCATGTGCAGTCTGTGTGTGTGACTAGCATTTGAGGGAAGAGAGCAGGATACGAGGAGTCTAGGACCCTTGACTTTCCATCTAACAGAAGATTGATTTAGTGTGGCTGCCTTGGCTATTTATGCCAGAGGAAAATGATAAAGAAAAACAAAATAAAACAAAAAATCCATGATGTTTTATGCTGCAGGGTTTTAGTGGAAAATCACACGCTAAATGCAAGATATTATTTTCTCAGAAAGGATAAGATTTTATTTTGTGTTGTCACTTACTACCTTGTGAAAATATAAGTAATAGATGAAACTTCTGTATTATCAGAGACATGAACTCTCAAGAGTTTGTGGGGGAGGCGTTTAGAGAGCTTCATCTTCCAGCAGGCTAGGATAAAGGTGGCCACGTCTGTACATGTAGTAGCATTAGGAGGTTCCTGTTTCTTAATACAGTTTCCCAAGTTTTCTCTCACATTTTTGGCCTTTGGAAAGAAAGTATAAAATGTCTTTCACCCCCTTTTCAGAATGTTTTTTTTCTCTGAAGGACTGATTGCATTTGGCTCACAACACTGTTTCTTTTCACTGCTGCCTGTCAATGTTAGTTTAATATTTTAGTTTGTTTGGTGTCAACTTTTGTCAGGATGGGAGTCTCACTCTGTAGCCTCTCACATTGCTAGCAACTAAAAGTAGCTATGATCATATGTTTCTTCAAATTTATTAGAAAGCTATGAGATCTTTGTTATCTTTTTCCTGTTTACTTTATGTTCCTCTGAGATTTATTTATTGGCATAGCTCAAAAATACTTTTTTACAATTTTATTTTTATTTTAAATTCTATTTTTAAAATAGCAAATTCATTTTCAGAAAGGTAAACAAAACAAAAACTCACCAAAACCTAGCCAAAACCAAAATAAACAGTTTTTCTACTTGGGCAGTGCATGTAAGACCTACTTCTTCCTAAAACATTCATTTTGCCATTTTGCCTTTAACAGTGTTTATTGCAGGTACCACCATGGCTGTAACAGCAAGAGGATCCCATTAGTTTTGTTTACTCACTGTCCTGTGTTTCAGAATAGCACAAGATGGAGATCACCTTATACATAATTTTCTGGAGCCGGAACAAGTTGTTTTTGGGGTGTCCAACAGAGGTGAGGGGAGTGCTGGAAACAACATTTTCAGGGGACTTGTCAGAAAAAATCTTACTATAACTTTCTGTAGCTCTTCTTTGTAGCTGTTGAAGCTCTTTAAGTACAAAAGTAGTAGAAATTGTTGGTGACTCTAAAATCACCAAGGGCAAGAAATGCAACAGGAGTAAGTCTTCAGAGTTCAAGTTATGAAGTTGTTTATCCTACTGCAATTCATATCCAGGCCACAATGATTATTCTCTTGGGCTTTTATATCAAACACCAGTCATTTGTGGCCTGCAGGTAAAGAAATAAACACATCTACCCTTCAAGATGTCCATGGCTTTTTCAGAAGTACATTTCTTGGTGACGTCAGGAGGAGTTACCTCATCTTGCAGCTCCTGGGTGAGTTCAGCTGCAACGTTAGGAGACGTGCAGCACTTCCCCATAGCTCAGCAGTGAATTTGCAAGTTGTTTTCTGTTGAGAAAGCAAATATTCTTCCCTCTCCCAAGTGGGAACACCTCCAGAGGGATGAGAGGAAGCCATGTTGAGATGTTTCTCAAAACATCTTCCAAAAAATCACATTTAAAAAAAGAAAAAGGAAAAATTACTAAATTCTGAGACACTACTAAAAAAAGCAGTAAATTTTAGTGGCTTCGAGAGACAGAAATTTTTCCATCAGAATTTCCATATCTTAGAGGGATGACCTCTGGCAGAGATGAGAAAGAGGACACTAGCAGAAAAGCTGAGGACAGATGGGAGGTTAGAATGATTATTAAAAAGTATTCTTATGGCTGGAAGAGTGACTCTATAAATGACATGGGAAGCTCTATATTTATTCTCTCTCATTGGATGACATGAAAAATTTGTTTCTGTTTTACAGATCAAAGGCTGTCTTGTCAACTTTGCAAATCCAATGGAAAATTAAGATGTTGTCTCTCTGTTGCCTATTGCTAGAGTGGCATGTCCTCCTGTTAGTGCGTACCAGGCAATAATGTTGATGATGTGTCAAAATGCAATCTCTTCCTGATCCCTACCTGTTGAATAGTTTGAGTAGTTGTAACTTAGGAGTTTTTGTTAGAAATGTTACTATGCTGGTACATACCACCTGCATTCTGGATTTCTCAGTGAAATGTTTATGTATTTATACCTTTACCTAACAGGCAAACTCCATGCTCATTGTATAACACCCACTATTTTTACACGGAAAAAAGTCCTTGAAGACAGAAGACAGCTGGAAGGAATTACATGAGATTCTCAGCTACTTCAATTATAAATCTGAATGCAGAATCTAAGGAGTTGGAAGGTGTGCTGGAAGACTTAAATACTATGAGTCATGAAAACATAGTCAGGAAAAACCATATGAGTGAATTGTGCCAGGTGTACATTTAATAGTACTTGCACCTATTAGGCGACTTACATTCTTTCTCTCTTCTCTCCAACATTTCTTTGTGGGACTGGCTGTCAACTGCTGCAGGTATGGCTGCTGGTCATAATGAAGTCTTTAGTATAAGGTCAGTGCTATGCAATTGCCTTTGAAGAGTCTGTACAGTATGTATTATATTTCAAGAGTGTGTAGTGCCAAGGAGGTTCAGGTAGTTCAGATTTCCTATCCTAGCACTTTCTTTGCCAAGTTTTAAATCAGCATAGGTTTTGATTCAAAGAACTTTAACTGCTGAACTCTGGATAACTGACCTTGTCTCACTAAACTGAGAGGTGACTAACTAAAGTAGACCTGAAACAGTGAACATTTTTACAAAATATTTTTGCCAACTGTCTCTGTAAAGACAACTCATCAAGTATTTCTGTGTGTTTTTTGTTTTGTGCAGGTTTTTTTGGCAGAGTGAGGGCAGGTTAGGTTTATTTCATTGTAAGAGTGAGTGGAGGAGGGAGAGATGGGGCTGTTACTTTAAACATCCATAACCAGTTTCAGATAAGGGAAAGCATTCAGCACCCATCAATTCACTTTAACACCAAATGCTGTCAAAGAGACTTCTTCAGGAACTAATAGGTGCTGCACTCTCCTGAAAATCTCATCCTTAGAGAGCATTTTGCTTGTCAGTGCTTGAACAGAACTTGTTAACATGCATACTTTATGTCTCTAGCTCCAAACACTCTGTCTTTTCAGAAGCATCACTTTGTATGTGACTTTCCTGTAACCTCATTCACCATTCTTCAGTGCATATTTGACATCATTCATATTTCATTGTGACAAGCTCTCTAAATTTTAATATGGAATACTTTTAAAAATTGCCCTTTTGTGTGATGGTTATCGAGTTTGGGAATCATCATTAACTTAATGTAACTTAATACATTAAAATGAATAATACATACTTTTTTTGGTAAATGACAGTGAAATATATAGTCTTTTTACAGGCATTAGTATGTCTGATGGCAATATATCTTTTGATACATACCACCTTTATATTCTTATTTATTTTCCTTGAAAATCAATCCTATCGGCATGCTTGCTTTACACTTCACAGTGCTCATATAGCAGGGTTGCACTGGAATCTTTTCCCTCAGATTTTTCATTTTAAATTATTTCAGAATCAGGTTGTGATTGGAAATGATACTTTCAAAGGCACAAATATGTTTCATTGGAAGTTGCCCAACAGAGCCAAATGTAAACGCAGAATAAACAGAGACAGTGTACATATTGCAAAATATTTCCAAGGTTACAATGGGCATTATGATCAATTTCTTTCTTATATCATGACCTTCATATTGCAAGAAAGGTCTGGAACCTTTCCCTTGTCCTGTCTGAAACCAAAGAGCACCTGACTGTACGTTTCTGTTTGGTTTATAACTGAGCCCACACTACCATGTTTTGTGGAGTAGGCTAGAGACTGAATACTCTTTCAGTCTAAATACTGGTACAGCAGCAGTACAGTGAGATGCTCAAGTGCTTAGCATCAAGTACATGAGCAATTCCACTTTCTGTCTGCATTTTACCCACTTGTGTCTTACTAAGATTTTGACACATCCTGTTGTTTGTGTTATGTTAACTGTAGCCACAGAAGCTAATTTCCATTAATAACAACATTCAGTATGTCAGTAAGGCTGACTTCCCACCGCCAGTCAACATCCAAGATACCAAAAATGTCAACAAGGGAAATAAGGGTGTAAGCCATTCTAAGACAGGAAACTTTATATCATCTTTAGTTAGAAAGAAATTCAGCCAACAGTTATAATAAAACAGTGTGGCACTGACCTAGCTGAGGATTTCATGCATTACAGGTAAAACTAAATGCAGGCACTCTCTGAAGGTTGTTTCTACCACAGGAAGGGAAAGGAAAGCAGAAGGCTGAAGGGTTGAGCTGGGATGGTGTGATGAGGAGAAAGACAAGCTCGCAGCTCCTGCAGTAGAGGCTAGAAGGACAGACCCAGTCACTGTGGCTTCCAGCAGGAAAGGGGATGAAGATTGACAACAGGTGTGATTTGGTGCCCTTCTTGGCAGCTTGAAGCCTGCCCTTTGGCATGGAAGGGCAAAGTATGGAGTGCATTCCTGAGTGCATTCCTGAGTGCATTCCTGAGTACCCACAGCAAGGGTACTGCTGTCCTGTGCAGTTTCTTGCCTCTGTCAAAGCATATCTTGATGTGCATCACAGAAGTAATCAGTACACAGACGCTTGCATCCTAACTGTCCAACTTCTTCTGCTGTGACAAGAGCTCATGCACCCAGGAAGACCTGCCCAGTGATAAGAAAAGCATCTGTGCCAGCTAATAAAAACCTTTTTATTTTTTTCCCCCAATTCAGCTATGCTGAACTGATACACTGCATTGTGAAATACACGGACTGTGTAGGTAAAGCATGCCTCTGTAACTATACTGACTTGTATCAGCTCTGAGCCCTTCACAGTGTACTTCTGGGTCTCCAGAACTGCTGTTAGAATTGCAGTTAAATCCAACACAAGCCAGTAACCACATTTGTGGTTTCTGGTTTATATATATATTTTTTATTCTAGGTCATGGACAATATCTTATTCTAGCAAAAATGCAGTTTTTATTTAAAAAAATATTCCTCCTTCTGTGCCTTAAAAAATGTGTATTTTAATGAGTTCTTTCCTTCTACAAAAGGATTTCTTCTACAGAACAAACCTTGGCCAATCTGTGGCTGATCCTGTGGTATAATGTTAAGTGTGAAAGATAACACAGAAAACCCCATGACTGATTCTTCTGCATCCATCCCTATATCATACTAAAAGCAAAGCCACACAATCTGTGGCATTATTACTGAAGGAAGTGAAGGGTGAGGGGACCTGGAAGCCTGAACACCTTATATATGTGATGACATCAATTCATATTGTAAAAGGAGCAAAACAGAAAAACTGCTGGCATGTTGCTGTCTTTTCAACATCCTCAGTTACACTGCAGACAACTCCTGTAAGGGATGCCACTGCTTTTCTGTTTCCTGTTGGCCAGTTTCAGCACCCTCCATCATATCATATTTAGGGATCTGAGCTGCCAAATTCTGTCAGAAACCCACAATGGGATAGAATTAGGTGTAACAGAGAGCTATATTTTCAGAATACTGACTGGCAGATGACCTTAATAGAGTAGGTTCAGATGTGATTTTACAGTACCTTCAAGCCCATCTAACTCTGACGACTGCAAGACTACCACACTGCTCTTTCCACCTCTACATTTGCTCTGCTGCTTTCTTGTGTTTAGGAAGCTAAGGCCACCAGGCAGCATGAAACTGGAAGAACACTAATTCAGGTTAGGTCTTTGGGCCAGCTTACTCATCTAACACTAGTGTGGTAGGCAGGGAAAGATGGGAGAGGGGTGGAACCCTCCTTTTCAATGGCCAGGTAGAGGCTGTCTAATGAAATTGAGAAACTGCATCTTCGGTCAGTTTTAAAGACTTTATTCAAAGTCCCTGATGCTGAACAACTGCCTGTGGTAGTCAGCACCTGTGAAATGATTGTGCAAAGCAGAAAGCAGAGAAGTAGCTGGCTTCTTTCTTCCACATTTACTTGCTGGTTGGATAGCCTGCCTTCTCCCCCTACCTTCCCTTCCCTCCCACCTCTTCTCATAGCTACATGCACTGTCAACTGCTAAAATGATTTAAAAGATTTGAAGAACCAAATTCAATAAACTTTGTTAGAGCTCAGGACTGAAAAAGATCTTGTCCTGCAGACAGTCTTTTATAATGACATTCAGTAAAAAGGCTACAACATTAGCAGTGATGCAATGGAAGTACAAGGAAGCTGCCCTTGAAAAATATCTGTTTCAGTGTGAGCAAGTGCAGCTGTAAGTGCAGCTGTATTCTTAACCCGCAGGATAGGAGAAATCTAAGAAGAAACTAATTAATTGGAAAAGAGTTTGGAGTTTGAGCTGGTAGTCAGAGTAAGGTGAAGGACCATGGAGGGTCACTGTTTACTTGGTAAGGAAATTACTTGCATATTACAGGAAAAATAGTGCGTGATTGTACTTGGAACATGATGCTATAAATGTGTTTAAACAGATATTGTACCAACAACTTTAATTCCAACATTTAAAGAATAAACAGCATTATTAACATGCAAGTTTAATAATCTTTTCCTAGCAAATATGAGCTATGTTTTTGAGATATAATGCTGCAGTACTCAAAGCAGCTGTTTTTCCATTTCCCTGAATATGCTGCAGGCAGCAGTGCTCTGGAACGTACCATGCTGTGCAGCGGTGGTGCTGAATCCAGCAGTATCACAAAGATTCTCCCCTGGTGACCTGTGTCCCAGCTAGCAAGCTGAACAGTGCAAGGGCTTGTTCTCTGGGCACAGCTCTGCTATTTAGACAGCTTTCTTTCTAGATGATGTAGTTTCATGCAGAGTGGTTACTGGGACTTGTCTCTGTTCTCTGTTAAAATACAAATGGTTCTGGGGAGTTGCTTCATCCACAACTGAAACACCTTTAGGACCATATAATTGTTCCCACTACAATGTAGAACTATTCACTGACTAAAACTGAGTATTACCCAAAGAGCACAGCATGAAAGCTCAACTGTACCAGTACTGTGGAAACTGCCAGTACCAGTACTTGAAATTGCCAGGAGAGCTATAAAACCCAGGAGTCACTGAGAACCCTTAGTTTATATCTCAGTTGAAAAATGAGTCCTTCAATACTTTGCACCAAGGTGAATCATTTAGTCGACCGTGAAGAGTGGCATCTACTGAATCACTAATGTTGTTTCTACAGGATCTCTTTCTCTCCCTTATACATAGACCAGGATCTGTCTCAGCTTTGGAAGTTACCAAACATGTGCTTAAGTCTTTCTGGAAGTTAAGCACATGCTTAAGTATCCTTTCATGTGTAGAGATATCTTTCAGACTGAAAATCAAATTCAGAAAGACAAGTTCATATCTTGAAGTTGCATTGCTCCTAGCTATAATTTAATATAATTATGTAGAAATGGCTTATCAATAATTCAATTGTTCCATTAGTTTTGTGTTAAGGTGTTAATAGAGTTAATGCATACATAATTTATCAGTCTATAAGCTAAATAGTTTAAAATGCAATATTCAGACTTACCATGAAAATAACTTATAAAAAGTGCTGTCTATAATGACTTACAAAATACATTGTGTGCATTGGCTCTACATTAGCTGAAACACTGATGTGCAGTAAAGCAATGCAGAGGAGAAGCTGCTACCCCCAGGATCCATACACAAGCAAGTAGGAAGAACTGTGGAGGTCAGGCTGAAAGATGCCAGCGGAAAGGTGGTTTTTTGGAAAATGCAGGTAGAGTATTAAATCCCAACTTTATCATTGTGCTACACAGTCTTCAGTTTAATCTGAAGAGCTACCCTTTTCCCCCATGTTTTTTTCAGGAGGGATTAGTATTTACATAGCTGTGCTATGAGTCCCTCTTCATCTGATGGAAAACACTTCACAGGAATAACCAAAATAACTCCAATTTCTGCTTGCAGTGTATATCTCCTATGCAGTTTTATTGTACTTAGTAAGATCATGTCTACAGAGAATGAGACATGAATTGCACTTATGTCTTACACTGAGCTAATTAAAGCTAGTGGGAGCTGCTGGAAGTCATTCATTCCAAAACCAGAGGTAAGAGTTTAAGCATGTATGTTTTCTTTTAAAAAAGCATGGTCCTGAAGTTTAAATGTTCCTTTGCATCTGAAAGATGTTCACTGGATTTACAGTTTTTCTGTCAAATACTCTGCAACTTATTTATTTATTTGATTTTGTAACATCAGATTGTTATCCTAGTTACCAAAAAGAAAAGGTGGGAGCAAAACCATTTCAGAATCTTGAAGAGTTAAATTCATATTTAGCTTAAAAATGCAAACTAACCTGGTAAAGCCATGAAAGATATTTTTCTGTACTGGTAAGAACAAACAGTTTATCTACCTTCAATTTTTTTGTGGTTTACTTCCGGTGAAATTTCATTCTGCCTTATTTTTCTTTTTTTTTTTTTCTTTTTCTTTTATATTTTACCTTTTTATTATTATTATTTTTCCAGATTTCTGAATTAAACTTCTATCTAGCTTGCAAGTCAACAAGACAGGTGCATATTTTGTTGTCTGACAGTGCTAACTAGAAGCCATTGTCTGACACAGATTAAGCAAACATGCTTTCTCTGTTTTCTGATCATTTAAATCCTTCCTGCAAGTTTAGCCAGGGAAGCAACATATGAGACAAATGCCATAGTATAAACACATACTTACTTACTGAGACTCACAAAGGTGCCAGCTGCTAATGTGTTTTGCAATCAGAAGGAAGCATTACTGGGAAAGTTTACAATCCAACGATCTGTGGTTCAGATGTGTACCTCTTTCAGTTACAAATACACATCTAATGACTGAGTACTAAAATGCCTTACCTGGTTAGTTTCATATTTGCTTAATATATGCAAATTTGGATGGCAAGAAGACTAAAACCAGCCACAGGGAGACTAGGGAGTCTAGGCTATAGCCACACTAGTATATCACTAGTGACTACGGGAAACAATATGGAAATCTCAGCAGCATTTGCCACTGTTGCTCCTCGCTAAGCATTGTTGGCACAAGTCTCTCAGTGTCTTAGGCTAAAAACACATTTCAAGTTGTGCATCTGTTAATGCTAAGACAAAGTGACTCTACAGAGTCACCTTAAAAATAATGAGAATAACTGCAAATGCCTATTCTGCCCTGCTAGGCAGTTGATTCCTGTTACTTATCAGGGCCTGTTGTGGCAAAGCCCAGAGGAGCTGCAGCTCTGGAACAGGCCAGATGCTGACTAAAGAACTTCTGATGCCTTATTTTTGCAGAATGAAAGTGAACACAGATTGTTTATTTGTATTGAAAGTAGGATGGTTCAAAAAGAAAGTGAGCCATCAAAAAACCTCTTAGCTTCACCTACATACCATATATTTTTTTCTTTATTATCTGATACCTAGAAATACACTCAATTTTTTGGTTATATGTGAGAACAGAGTTTGGAAGTAATTAGTTGACCAAATATGAAACCTTTTATGTGTATGAAGGCACAAGGGAGAGACTGCCCATACTTACAAGTAGCTATGATGTATCAGATATGTATTTGTTTCTGCTCTTCTGTCCTACTCTGTGCTGAGTAAACTGTTTTATTTGGTGCTGCTAACACAAAGAAATACATCTAGGCAACGTAATGTTTCGGGCAAGATAAGCTACCTAGAAGACACACAAAGCCAATATTTGGTTTCCTTGACTAGGTGATTCTCTTATAAAAGTAAAGGAATATATGACAGTTGCAGGATGTGGAACCCATCAAACTGTTTCTTAAATAAAAAGGAAGGATTTTGATACACCTTAGAAAGCAAAAGTCCTAGTACTGGGGATTTATATGAACTAATGAATCTGTTCAAAACTACAGCTTGCACTGTAGTCACCATAATCTAAAGGAAAAATGCATACTTCCCTTATTCTTGTCCCCAAGAACAACTCGTGTAACTGGCCAGTGAAGTGGTTCCCAGTTAACCATAGTATACAGTTGTTTTAGGAGATGTTGGGAGGTTCATTCAGTGCCTTCTGGAAAGACCAACACCAGTTTTCCACTTTTACTTCAGACGCTGTATCTAGTGCTCCAGGAGAGGCTGGAGGAAATTATTTATAGGGTTTGCAGATCTTTTTCATTTATTCAGCCATAATTTTAGCAATGTGAGCTCACAGTGTTTCAACACACAGAGGGCTTGGTATTTATTCTTATTCTATTTAGTCAAACTATAGAGTTGTAGAGTCAGATATATTTGCCTTATGGTTTCAAAGTCCTTCTGCTCTTCAAAAATCCTTCTGCCCTTTTAACACTGCCTAGTCACCTGGAGTGGAATTCAGGCTTTGCATTGGCACACCCTGATGCATCCCATAGGTAATTAAATTAATTAATAAAACAATAACTTTTTATTTAGAAAGAAAATAGAGCAACAGACTGCATGAGAATGACATCATCATGGTAGTGGCATGACCATGTTTTTCTTGAGGGCAAAGGGTGCTCTTGATGTCTCTGATTTTCTTCTTGTTCTGTAAAGGGAGGTTCCAAGAAAAAAGGATTTACTATGTATTCTGTATGAACATGTAATGAATACCTAATGCAATAGACATTATCTTCAATAGAGTGCCTAGAAGTGTGAGTAAATTCCAGAAATCTGTAGCACAAGTTCATTTGTAATAGAAAATCATCAGGTTACACAGTACACCTGTATTATAGATATATCCGCTGCCTAACAAGTATACTAAGTAGAATCATAGAATGGTTCAGTTTGGAAGGGACCTTAAAGACCATTTAATTCCAACCCCCCTGCCATGGGCAGGGACAACTTTCACTAGACCAGGTTGCTTAAAGCCGCATCCAACCTGGCCTTGAACACTGCCAGGGAGGGGGCAGCCACAACTTCTCTGGGCAACCTGTGCCAGTGACTCCACCCTCACAGGAAATAATTTCTTCCTACTAGGTAATCTAAATCTATCCTCTTTCAGTTTAAGACTGATACCCCTCACTCTACCACTCCATGACCTTGTTAAAAGTCCCTCTCCAGATTTCCTGTAGCCTCTTCAGGTACTGAAAGGCTGCTAGGAGTTCTCCCTGGAGCTTTCTCTCCTCCAGGCTGAACAACCCTAACTCTCTAGGCCTCTCTTCATAGGAGAGATATTCCAGCCTGCTGATCATTTTTGTGACTCTCCTTTGCACTTGCTCCAAACAATAAATATTCTTATACTGAATTGCCAGTGAATCTGGAGCCTGAATGCTGCTGCTGTCATCGTCTGAGTTTTGGTCAGTTAATACTTTTAAAATTTCAGCTTTTTTACGATAATTCTGTTAGTCTGTGATGTCTGAGCAAAGACTGTGTTTCATGCTCCAGATATAAAGACTGAGGGTTGCTCTCTCCTTCAGTTTGTCTGGGTTAGAATGGGCAATACTTGTTTCCAATCAAGAAAAATGAAAACAACTGCTTTTTATGGAAAATTAATCTTTGATAGCAGTTTAATAAAAACTTAATTACATTGATCAATGGAATTAAAAAAGTAAAATGAGGTTGGATATACCAACTTTCCTGCTGTCTCATACAGTTCCTCAAGTAATCTATTGGTAAATTACATTATGGATAGTTTTCCAAAAACTTCTGAAATAAGAAGCATCATTAAATGTACTAGTGTGGAAGAAGGTTTTTTTTTTGCTTAGCAGTCGAAATAAAGTTTGAATTTTTAAGCTGGCTGTAGGTTTTTGTCCTTGTAACGGTTATTTGGCATTTATCAAACAAATAGAATAGACTCAGAAGGTAACCTCAAGTCACACAGTGTCAGCATCAAGGACATTCTAAAAAAATAATGATATATAACCAGAATCAAATTGAATGGATCCTCAAACAGAGAAAGTGGTCATCATCTGTGTAACAGATAATTTGCCCAGAATTTGATCACTTCTTTCAAAAATGTCCGTGGATGGAACTCTGTGGGTGTTGCTAGACATGGCACTATAAATATTTTCTATTAAACCTACTAATTTCTTGAATTGTTTTAGATCTCACAGAAATGTAAACATGAAAAACTAGCCAGGGGTCAGCAAAGTCTGATCGAGAAGTAATAGTTATTCTTGCTAAATTATTGTCTGAAGATGCAGAGAATCCAGTTTTCTAGCTGTATGAATTTGGATAAGGGTGTGGGTTTTTTTCAAACTCAGGTGTATTTCAATCTCCAGTTAATATAAATATCAGCTTTCATAGGTGACAATATATATATATATGTATATATTTTGTAGTCTTAAACATGGTGTATTTATATTGATAAAATTAGAGCTGGTCAAATATTCACAATATTAATTGTGTAGGTAATACTGTCATTAAGCAAATAACTTCAGACGATTTTAAACTACTTTCACAAGCTTGTAATTACTACGACTGGTGAAAGAGTCCACAGGAATGTAGTGTAGAAACTCAATTGTTGTTTATTGTCAATTTAGTTTTAATAGACATTGGGAATTACAGAAGACCCTATAATGTGTGCACATGCAGGTAGTGTCCCATCGAGCTATGCCTGCTTATGCAAAGGTAAGACATGAACAGAGCTATCAGTGTTTCTCATACTTAGTCAATTCTTTCTCCCATTGTTACAGATGTTATGCCTGTAGCTAAAAGACAAATAAAAGAGAGTCAGACTTCAGACACTAATCAGTGAGAACAGTAGTCACACTGGGACTGCACACAAAGGGATGCTTTTTACTCAGCAATCTCTCTTCCTTTCAGTGCAATGAAATATTTTGAATTAATATTTTGTCCTTAAATGGTGTGTGTATACATTGGACATGGCTAACCCAAGCATTTTCTGTTAGGTGAAACTTTGTAGTATGTTTTACCATGTAGGTTAGCCCTATTCCTTTACAATATACAACCCTGCTATATTCAATGTATGTCTCCTAAATCTTACAAATATTAGGTGGTTTTTTAATACATGTTTTTTTACCTGATTTGTATTTGCCATTAACCATTGCAGATGGCTCCAATGACCTATTAGGTGTATTGACAATAGTGCTTTGGCACAGGGACCCCTTAATTATGGGTTACAAAGCACCTCATGCAGATAGTGTCTCAAATCTTTCCTTTCTTCAGTGAAAATCACTTTTTGCCAGTTTGGGAGAATGGTCACTTTTGTAGTTTGTAATATTTGTGCCATGGCAATCCTTATAAGAATAGCCTCTTTTAACATGGCTAAATTCTAACTGAAAGAACTTGTACTTCAGCTTCCTATGAATTTGGCATGTAAATATTCTTGTTTATGGTTCACTAAAGGTTTTCATCATCTCACTACTGCTACCATTATTATTATAAATTAATCTGAAATTACGATAGTGGGATTGACTAAGAATTCTTGAAATTAATAACAGAGGGCATTCAGAATGACTGAGTATCTTTATCATGTGTTGACCATCTTTAAGTCTGCTAGATCTCTCCTAACAAAAAATCTCAATCAGTGTATTAGCTTGATTGTTTTGTCATGCTGTTGAGAATATTTATTTACTGGTGACTTCAATCTATGCTCAAGAATGTAAGTCTACAATGAGTACTTGGGAAAAAAATATAAGTCATGTTCTGAGTAAACTGACAACACAACACCTATATAATAAATTACTGACAATAAACTCTTTATCCACGCTTTTTAGATTCTCTTTTTCCGCCTGTATTTTTTATTTTAAACACCAAGATAACACAAAACCGAACCAAACCAAACCCAAACAAACCACCCCAAAAAACTGTAATGAAATTATGAGGTATGAAATCAATTTCATTCTGATTTCCTCTGTGTGAGTATGTTCGTATTTCATCTACTATACAGAAAAATGTTTCACTTTATTTCTTTACTGTTCCTAATATAAAATATTTCCTAGAGAGCTATTATTAATAGTGATTCCCCATCACTCTTAATGGTAACAAGCAATTTATGTTTTACAGTCACTGTACCTGAGTGCTTTTTCTATGGCTACAAAATTCAACTTATGCAAAAAGAAATTTTTTTAATCTTAATTTGAAGACCAATGTGCCAACTGACTCTTCAGATTATACTTTCCAAAATTTCTTTTGGTTTTCTTTTCCTTCTTTGACATCTTTGATATTAATTATTTCAAATGTAATTAGATCATCATCATAAATCATTGCAAATTTGCTTGTCACAAACACCATGATCCTATGTGGCAGTGAATATTCTGATTTTTGGGGCTGTAGTTTAGGTAATATTTATACTATTCAAGCTGTTCACATGAGATCATTTACTGAGATTCGTTTCACCTCCAAATGTTTTTTTCAGCAATCTGAGATCTGGAATTTGGATAAAGTGCTGCACTCACTTCACTGACACCTTGCCTTTATACTTGGAACACTGTGGATACAAGTGTTCTATTAGGAGTCCGTTTATAGTGTAGTAAGTTACCAACAAACTTTTTTTTTCTGAAGAAACTTGTATTAAAATCACTTAGTTTGATCCATTTATCTCTTGTAAAGTACATATATTTATAAGAATTTTCTGTTACATATTTAATTTTACTATCCATTTAAAGTCTCTCTTGCTCTACAGATCCATCTAGAGATTTCAAAAACCTCTGCCATCTTTGGACAGCTAGTTTCCTAGTTTTGTGTCAGCCGTGTTATGTTAAAACTAAATATAGCAGCCCATTAGGAAGGATCTTTAGTAAACTTAGAACTTGCTGATAAATACTATCATGGCCAGCAGGCATATTGACTTGGATATTAGCTATCTTTTCTCTGTGTCTCTGATACATAAGGAATATTAATTTTAAATAAACCAGAGTCATGGAATCAGAATGGCATTCATTCCAGATGTATAGAATGTACACAGATAAACACATGGGTCCTAAGTATAGAGTAGGGGAGAAAGGAGCTCTGATTCAGCTACTGAAAAATGCATAATACACAGAAGACACAGTTTCCCAGATACATCCAAAAATGGTATCCTTCAGAAGGTTGCTCAAGGATGCAGAGGCTGCGATATATCTTGTGTCTCAGGCTTCTATGCTACATCTCATATTCCTGTGACTTTGTGTTGTTTCTGGAGTCTGCAATAGCACAATATTTCAGTAAGAAATGCAGTTAATGACAAATGTTAAGAAGTTCTTGGACTTTCATCTATCATTTCCTTCAGAAAAGTATTTGAAGGAGAATCTATAGCTGAACTTTCAGAGAATGAAATCATTAAAGATTCATATATCCTCAAGTTTTAATCTAGTTTGGACCGTTGACCTTTATTTATTAAATTGCCAGGATTTCTCATCTTAGAGCATGCTGAGTTACAAAAACTGCTCTTAACCCAACTTGGAAAAAGTCATGCAAACTTCTTTTTCTGCAATCCACTTTCTGAAGGAGTCAAAAAGTCTAAGAAAATTCTTCCACTGGGAAATCTTGCTGGGGCTGTGTGCCATGACCATATTTTTGTATTAATTCTAGTTTAAATGAGACTCAAGGACAGCTCCTATGTAGGGAATAGTAGGCTCCATCCCAACCTGAACTTTATAATGCACCATAAAGTCTTCCTAAGTTCTGCCTGACTTTGGGGTTTTGATCTAAAGCATGTGCATCACACATACCAGTACCAAGTCTGACACCACCACACATCAATACAAGCAACAGTCTTCACCTGCACTTCAGGTCTCTGGGATTACCCAAAATCAAAAGTTGCTAGAGCTGCCACTGAGGCTGGATACTGCTCAAGGCATCCAAAACACCATGCAGAAATCTTTATAACGTGACTGCATCATTTACATTCAGAGGACTCTGTTTACACCAATCCAACAACCCCCCTCATTTACATATGCTGTTATTAATCACACAGAATCACAGAATCCTAGGGGTTGGAAGGGATCATCTAGTCCAACACCCCTGCCAGAGAAGGACAACCTGGAGCAGGTCACACAGGAACGCATCCAGGTGGGTTTTGAATGTCTCCAGAGAAGGAGACTCCACAATCTCTCTGGGCAGCCTGTTCCAATGCTCTGGCACTCTTACCATGAAAAAGTTCTTCCTTATGTTCACCCGGAACCTCCCATGTTCCAACTTGTACCTGTTCCCCCTTGTCCTATCACTGGACATCACTGAGAAGAGCCTGTCTCCATCCTTCTGACCCTCACCCTTTACATATTTGTAAACATGGATGAGGTCACCCCTCAGCCTCCTTTTCTCCAAGCTAAAGAGACCCAGCTCCTTCAGCCTTTCCTCATAAGGCAGATGTTCCACTCCCTTAATCATCTTTGTGGCTCTGCGCTGGACTCTCTCAAGCAGTTCCATGTCCTTCTTGAACTGTGGGGCCCAGAACTGGACACAATACTCCAGATGTGACCTCACTAGGGCAGAATAGAGGGGGAGGAGAACCTCTTTCGACCTACTAACCACCCCCTTTCTAATGCACCCCAGGATGCCATTGGCCTTCTTGGCCACAAGGGCACATTGCTG
>VZRW01001308.1:0-10930 GCA_013398125.1 Aegotheles bennettii | reverse complement strand
GTACTGGAGCTTGTCCAGAGAAGGGCAACGAGGCTCATTAAGGGTTTGGAAAATATGTGTTATGAGGAACAGCTGAAGGAGCTGGGTTTATTTAGCCTGGAGAAGAACAGGCTTAGGGGGGACTTCGCTGATCTCTACAACTACCTGAAAGGGGGTTGTAGTGAGATGTGTGTTGGTCTCTTCTGTCAAGCCTACAGTGAGAAGATTAGGGGAAATAGATGTAAGTTACAAAAAGAAAGATTCGGATTGGATATTAGAAAAAATTTTTCACCGTTAGGGTGATTAGACTTTGGAACAAGTTGCCTAGGGAGGTGGTGAAGTTGCCATCCCTGGAAGTACTCAAGTGCCTGGATGAGGCACTGGGTGATATGGTTTAGTGTTTCAGGGATTGTTATGGTAGTGCTGGGTAGATGGTTGGACTGGATGATCTTGAAGGTCACTTCCAGCCATAAAGATTCTGCGATTCTGTGATTGTCTTTCTCTCTTTTTTCCCCTCATGGTATTTTCTCAGTGATGCCCAGATGCAGAATTATAGATGGTTCTGAACATGTTTGTTGCCAGCTCTATTCAAGGCGTGCTTGGCCTTCCAAAATGAAAGGCTTGAAGATGTTCAAGAGCTTAAAGAAGATCAGAAAGTTAATAGAGATTAACAATTTGAAATAACAGGTAATGTAAAAAGCAATGTCATCAATCCCCTGATAAAGGGTGTATTTAGTTTTCTTATGTATTTTTGTTTGTTTGATTTGTTTTTTTAAAAAACCCATGTAATTACATTGGAAACAGACATGGCAAATTTCCATTTTCTAACTGCAGATACAGGTGATGCACAGAAGTAAAGATCAGGTCTGAATTGGTATTTGGCCAAAGCCCTGCCCTCAGACTTATGCATTTACATTCTGTCCAATGACTCTGTCTTCCACACCTCTTGTGCAAGTGTAGAACAAGATGGAGAAGACTGCATTACTGGCTTCTAGATTATTCTGAATTAAAATTCTGTCCTTAAAGCTTTCAGAAAACTGTTCAACGTTACAAGAAAGAGTTTTCACAAAACTCTTAAAACTGTAACTGCAGTTATGTAGGAATTGTATGCTCCAAAAGAGATGTTGTCCTCCTGCATGGATGCTGCAGTGCCAGTGGGTGAAGTTATTTTGCTTTCTGTGTGATTTGTTAGTTCAAACGTCAAATATAGAAATGATTTAAGAGTTTTAAAACCATGGACTTTTAATGAGATTTAGGCTTTTAAGTGCCTAAGTCACCTAACAATACTGAGCTCAAGCATTTTACAACTTCTCTTTCATTGCACTGATTTCTATGTTGGGAAGCAGTTTTTAAAATTTTGCTTTTGAAAGTGACTTTTCATCTTCAGAAATTCATGTCAGTATCTACAGACTATTCAGACTATTTAGCTTTCCATTGGAACACAACAGACTATTGATTTCTTTCATTTTCCTCCTGACTCAGATTCTCTAGAGAAACAAATAAAAATTCAAGAAAAATGCCTCCAAAAGAAGAGAATATACTGCTCATATATAGGGACCATTACATCCGAGAAACAGTACTGACTGCTGAAATTGAAATTTCAATTCATGGGAAAAGCAGCTTTTCATCATCTAGGAAGCATCAATACAGGAAAATGAAGGCTGGACACATATAATGAAAGTGTCAGAAAAGGAAATAATTTTCCTCTTCTATTGATTAAGAGCGTCATGCTGGTGCAAAACAAATTTTCCATTCTCTTTTTGCAGAATTTTTTGGCAATAACTTTGTGATGGATGATTGTAAACAGAAAATTTAGCAAAATATTGGAATAGAGAAATGGCAAAAACATTATAATTCGTTCATCAGAAAAAGACTGAGTCCAATAGACTTTTTCTTATTAAACTACAGAGTTAGTCAATAAATAAACAAATAAATGTTGTTGGACTACCTCAGCAGTATTAGGATTATGCCACCTGCAAAATAGTTGTTACCATCTATTAACTGTTGGTAAAGAGAAAAAATGCCTGCTGTAAATCAATAATTACTTGAGTGAAAAAAGGGCAGAACTACTTCAGTTCTCTAGCTGTCTTGCTGTTCTTGGGAGCCAGAGATTGTGGTTATTATAAAATTTCCATTCTGTAAATATTCATCACCTGTAATAGATTCATCTCCATTGCCAATGATGGCTTTTCCCACTGAAAAATCCATTCCTTGTGGTAGATTTCCATGCCAGTGGCCTTGCACTGAGATAGTCTGGTGACACAATCTTATAGCAGAGTTTGCTTCAGCCAGTTTCTCCTGCTTGTATGACAGGTCACCTTTATTCTACCATTTTCTTGCAGCAGCCATACAAATTTCCACAAGGATGAGTACTTTGTGTATAGACACATCTAACATGCCAAGATGCATGCAAGGTGCATCCTGCAAATCCAAACAACAGCACATCTCTTTATCTCATGCAAAATTTTTGAACTTAGTTTAATTGCACTGCAAACTGCATTGTAGTGAGCAGGCAGATATGTGCAGCAGATCTGCAAGATCAGATTAAAATTGCCAGCTGTGGCTCAGTTCTATTGTTCTATCAGTTCTATCTATATCTATCTATATCAGTTCTATCATTCATCTTTTACTTCATATAGAAGGACAGGCCTTCAGTTTTGAAATGGGAGGAGGTGAGAGACAGCCTTTATGTACTTTCATATTGATGAAAAGTTTTATTTCCAGAGACAGAAAAATAACAGCGTTTGGTACATTCTTGGCAGTCATGCGCAAAACTGCTCCTTAAGCCTTCCAGAAATTTACAGGACTGAAAAAAAACCATTTACCCAATCAGTAAAGCATCTGCAACGCAACCTTCCACATTTAGATTTTAAATTACTATCAAAATAATCAGAGACCAATGCTAAAAAGATTTTAAGCACCATGTCATAGCAAACTAACTGTCCCTGTCCAAAAATCATGAACTGAGAATAAAATAGATTTTAAGAACGCTGCCTGTAACTTTCTGTTGGGTACTGAATTTCAACTGTCTTTCAAACTCTTAACATAGAAATTGCTTTTCAGCATGTCCAAAATAAGGTTACATCACTGGTTTCTTATAGAACACGGTCATATTGAGCTGTGAAAAATACATAACAAAAATAATTGTCTTCATGCATTTTTTAAAAGTAATTTTCATTGTCATTCTATATCTTATATTTGTTTTAATTTCAGCATCTTGTGGCTGTTTCTTTGTTCATATGAGTCTTCCACAGTGAATTTCTTTCTAGTGAAAAACTGCTTGTCTGACAGCTGCAGGAAATAGTAATTTTGCTCATTTGTACAGAAAGTCTGAAATGAAAGTGGTCATGGTGCCCTGACACAGCACTCCCCTCTGAATCATGGAAAGTACTTCTTGGAGTTTAAAAAGTAATTTATTTTCTGTCAGTGTCTAAGGGGGCTCAAGGATGTCAAGTGCCTGTTTCAGTCATAGAAAGTATACTGGCAGTTGATTAAAACTGATTAAAAGTGGTTTGCATTCCTTCTGACCCTCCATATAGGATAGAAAAATAAAGGATGCTTGATAGGCCACTTCTTAGGCAGAAAGAAATTTGCTTTTTACTGCCTGAGAAACTGGGAAGCGTAGGACAGCTTTGTGTCCACAGAACTGGCATTCTGACTAGGCTGCAGGCTGGGCACGTTGGCTGATGAAAGCTGCAGGAGTACTGGAAATAAACATTTTAGAAACACTTCCCATAAATCTGTCTTAAAAAATAAAAAAGGATAACTGTGAGTTCTCCTCCATAACCTACTCTGACTCCAGATACTGGAGGAGCCACAAACCCCTTCCTTCTTGTTGTCCTGGCGTGGACTACAGACCATAACTGAAGCTTCATCTCTCTGCCAGATGTGTAGGCAGATGTGCAAATACAGTGACTAAGGGGTATTCAGCTAAAGAGAAGAAGTTTCAGTATTTTTAAAATAAAATCTGATATTTATTCCAGGAAACAGAAAAGAATAAACAAGAGGAAAATAGTAAACATAAGGACAAGCAAAAAAGTGAAAGCTCAAAACTGCATCTCTCATGCATTTCATATCAGGGGTTGGATGGCAGAACAAGCAGGAATGAGTCAAGGTAAAAGAGTGCTGTGGAAATTTTTAAGGTTTTCAATGAAATAGAACAAAACCATTAAAATATCACTTTGAGTCAAAATAAAAAACTTTGTTTCAGTTCTGAATTATTGAATCTTCTGATTTCATTATTCTAATAAAGACAGCTTTTAAATGGAGTGGGGTTTTTGAAATATTAAGTTGGAAGTGTTTGCTTCTCAAAATAAAATATTTCACCATTTCTTTAATGAAGCATTTCATTTTGAAAATGTCAAAACATTTTACTCACATGTTTTTAGAATAAAATATTTTGACATTTTTAAATCTCCTATTTTCTGACAAGAGTATTTGCAGAGTTTAGTGATAAATGAGATTTTTAACACCCAACTTTCACATGCACAGAGAGAGAACCCATACTCTGTGGTGATTTTAGTATTTGCCAATATAAAAAAGTCCCAGATCTTTATGAGCAACAAATAAATTACTCATTAATCACACAGCAGAGATCAAAAAGCAGCTTCTGAAAGGTAGGATGAAGGACTCCAGGCTCCTCCTGTAGCACAGCTGGATTCACGGCAGTTCAGAGGACTGCAAGAAAGCGCTGGGGCTACCAAAGGCATGACTGAGATGGAAATAGTGATGTTTCGCAGCTCTGTTGATGAGTGTAAAGAATCACCCCCAGCCCATAGCAGTGTACATCTCTGGGTGCTTCCCCCAAAACATCAAACCTATGGGAAAAGTAAAATAAATAAAATGAAAGCAGAAAAATCTTCAGAATTAGTATTCAGAACAATCTGCCCCTGAGTATCTCATTTGCACAACAGAAGATTTTTAAGAAGCTTACTTGAACTTCTTGATGCTTAAAACGTTTGCGCTGTTTTCACTTGCAACTCTTTTTATAACCATGTTGTTCTGAGCTTCAGGCACTTTGAAATTTCCACTATAGTATAATCATATTCATTGTCTCTGCCTTCTGACACTGTGACTGTTTCATTGTGCCCTACATCCTGTCTCTCTGAAAAAAAGTCTTCTGTTTGCCTTTTGAAATACCTTTTTTTGTTTGTCTACAGAAGTGGGAGAGCGAAGATTTAAAATTTCAGCTTTCAAAGAACTGATGGTATGGCCTGTCCAGTGGAAAACCTAGGTTGTCCCTGTACTTGCTCACCATTAGTCCCACAGAAAACCTCTCAATAGTCCATGTATTGTTGACTCCATATTTCTTCCTTCTGATGTATATGAATTGTTGTTGCATAATAATAGTGTTTATCATCATTATTCATAATAATAATCATGATAATAATGATGATATTATTATTAGGAACCAAATAGAAAAATAAGAAAATAACCCTGTAAAGGTTCACTATGTGATTAATTTTATTTTTATAAGGAACTGTTAATTGAGGCAAGAATTGTCACACAAACCCCTCCATGTCCTCTTTCACTATGTGAATAAAAGGTAATATTATGATAATAATAATTATCATGTTAATTGCATGAGGTTTAACAAGGGTAAGTGCCGGGTCATGCACTTCGGCCACAACAACCCCATGCAGTGCTACAGGCTTGGGGAAGAGCGGCTGGAAAGCTGCCTGGCAGAAAAGGACCTGGGGGTGTTGGTTGACAGCCGGCTGAACATGAGCCAGCAGTGTGCCCAGGTGGTCAAGAAGGCCAACGGCATCCTGGCCTGTATCAGAAACGGTGTGACCAGCGGGAGTAGGGAGGTGATCGTGCCCCTGTACTCGGCACTCGTGAGACAGCACCTTGAGTACTGCATCCAGTTCTGGGCACTGCAGGATGGGAGGGACATTGAGGTGCTGAAGCAAGTCCAGAGNGGAGGTTGTAGTGAGGCTGGTGTTGGCCTCTTCTCCCAAATTGCTAATGACAGGACAAGACAAAATGACCTCAAGTTACGGCAAAGGAAGTTTAGGTTGGGTATCAGGAAGAAGTTCTTTACCGAGAGGGTGGTTAGGCACTGGAATAGGCTGCCCAGGGAGGTGGTGGAGTCACCATCCCTGGGTGTGTTCAAAAAATGGGTTGATGAGGCACTTGAGGCCATGGTCTAGTGGTCTAATGATTGGGAATATGATGGGGTAAAGGTTGGACTTGATGACCCTGGAGGTCCCTTCCAACCATAATGATTCTGTGATTCTATGATTCTATGATCAATAGATACTCCAAGAAAGAGACGGTCAAGGCTCATAAATCCAGAAGAGTCAGGAAATAAAACTGTCCTTGCAGAAAAGACCAAGGTGCAGAAACTGGGAAGGACAGAGTTATGCTCCTGCTGGTCATGTAACACATTCAACATGTTGTGTCTGTTATATGCCACTCTGAGCCATTAGAAATATTGCATAGGGAGATAAACTGAGAACAATTAGGTGTGTCAATGATGAGCTTAAGTCTGTGAATCTAGGTTTACAATCCCTGTTTCTCTGTTGAAACACTATACATAGCTGTCTATTCAGTTAACAAAGAATTAACTTGTCCCACAATTTATAAATTATATGGTGTGGCATAATATATGATCATAACAAAGACTACAGAATGCACTGATGTCTTAACAAAAAATACTCTAACATGACTATTATCGTACAGCAAAACAAATTGTTGCGAAGTGTCTCAACTTACATTTCTCTCTAGTAAATTAATTTTAACACTTTAATGCCCTCAGATAATCTGCAATTAAATGGACAGCAAATAAAATCCAAATGACCTCATGGAGATATTAGAGTTCTCAGGGCAATAAGATGTGAAAAGACAGGGGAAAGAAAGAAGTTATACACTCGGAGGTAAAACATACAATGATTAAGCACAACAGGACTGAAATTGCTTTGCACTTTTCTTTTTACTACTTTTTTGATTTATTTCCTAATAATATTTTATTATATGGTCTAATGACAGCATTTACTAGAGAGTGAAGATACTATCAGTTTTCTTATATTAAACATAATTGTATATTTAAAAGCATAGTTCAATGGTTACAAATTAAGCTGAAGTTCTCATCATATTCTATTTTCCTCAGTCTGAGCTTTCTGTGATCTGTGAATTGACTTTAAGTGATTTATGATTTCACCACAATTTTACCCTTTATCCCCCATTAATTACTTAGCATTCTCTTAGTAGTCTACTCTGTAAACAGGGGAAAGAAAATAGATTACAAGGGTGGAATATAAACAGGATTAAATACATTGGAAGTGAGTTAGAATATGGAGACATTACAGAGTTTTGATATGACCCTGATTAGTGATTAGTGCACTCAGTGCTGCTATTTGCTTCGCACAAAAACAGCAGAGAAGGGGCAGTGTATTGGCCTCAGTTGTTTTCTTCATCTCTCAGAGTATATAAAGAATATAAAGACTATTTTGCATGTGTAACACCAGGACATGGGCATCACACCAATTTGCAGGTGTGAATTATTTTGAGAGATCTTTTGAATATGTTTTCCACCCATTTTACAGATGGTTCTGGTTCAAGTGAGAAAATTTCTGAGAGTTGAAAATTCACAAGTGTTAGACCATTTCTAGCAAAAGCAGTCTAGAAATAACAATTTCCTACTGGCTACTATCCTGAATGGCAAATTATTGCCACTATAGGACCTGTACTGTACTGATTGTGTGTAGCAATAGAATAACCACAGCATTTTCCATCTTTCTGTGCTGTTATGGACCAGAAGGAAATGTAAACTCCCTGATTCCTGCAAATAAGATGTTGTAAAATGATCCTTATACTAATGCACAGCGATTAAAACAGATGCACAGCCGAAAAATAGTGAAAACAAGAGCCGATGTACCAGTCTCAGCTGCTGGCTTCCTGTACAGAGCACTGCTGCCACGAGGAAGACAAAAAAGCAGCATGACTATGAGAAAATATTTTTTATTTTATATTAGGTCTCTTAAGATGGAACTGGTTTTAAAAATTACAAAGTATGAACAAAAGAAATAAATATTAATAAGTATAACAGTTTATCTCCCAAGGTAATTATAAATTGTACTTTTGGTCTTCTGTAAAGTAGCCCCTACAGTTTTATTTCATCACTGTCTTAGAGAGAGTAACATGTCCTACAGTTCTATTGCATTTTTACTTTTCCGAGTTCTATGTAGATTTTTCAGCCGCTTTGTGACAAATTTAACTCTAAAAAAGTAAATGTTCTTAGTGTAAGTATGTGTTGCACGTAACAAACAAGACTCATCAGGTTTATTGTTACACCATGTATCTTCTATTTCAAATATATTTCACAGGGTAATAATATCATTGAGATTTTTGATTTGGTTAGCAACTTTCTGTAAGAGCAGTGGCACATGAGATGTTAAGTTCAGAATATGGTATTTAACACTGTGTAGAGAACAGGCCTTTGTCTCATCTTTTACGAGTCACTTACATCTTAAATTGAATTCCTAACTGGACTTAAATACTGAATGAGAACTTTGCATGATAGTTTCATACTCTTGAAAATATTCTGAATGGACAGCTATAATGTGTATTGTGTCTCTACAGATTTCTTAGTGCACATCAGACCTATTGTACATAATGCCAAGCATAGTAATTGTTTTCTCAGGTGCTAGTCTTGTGAAGCTGCCAGATCTGAAGTGATACATGATATATTTCTTTATTTACAGCCCTCATCTTCAAAGGAAGTGAAGACCTGCTTACCATGACAATGACATAAAGGGAATTTTTGCACTAGAAATGCTTGTTTGCTATCTGACATATGCATCCTCTGAAAGAAATTTCATACTGTACCCTTAGCTTCACGAGAAGGAGAAAAAGCATGAAGTCAGAGAGACAGAGAAAAAAAAATGAGGTTACTCAAATTGTTTTTTGTGGAACAAATACAGTTCCTAAGGGGAAAATCAGATGTTCTCATTTAAAATGCTGAATCCTGTCCCCTTGCTCCCTCCACCTCTTGTATAGAACTCTGCATAATTATTACTTATATTTCACCAATTGAACTCTAATGTAAGCATCTTCAGAGGGAAGAAGACAAACTTTAGATGAAGGACTAAACAGAGTGAAAAAAAAATAATTAACCTCCTCCCTCTTTTCATTCTGTTCTTATGGTAACAAGACACCCAAAAGTCATACATACCATACAAGACAAAGTACCAGAATAGTATAGTATTTGTATCTAATGTTGAGAAAAATGTTTTAGAAGTACTATACAAAGCAGAAGATGTTTGTTCCGTGTATCTGTTCCTTAATCGCAAAATAATGAATGAGTGTAACACCCTGTGCATACCTTTTTAATATGACAACAGTTCTTTTTTTAAGAAATAATAAAACCTAAGAAAAACCCTGTTCCACAGGACTATTCATAAAGACCACAACCTGGCAGAATCTCAAAAAAAATGGATTTTAAGTAATATTAACATACGAATGTAGACTTCTAATATGAGTCCAGAGATCTTACCTACCAGCTACCTACAGGGATATCCCATGTCAAGAATCCCAAAAATTCTTTATGCCATTAGAAACCTGAACAGGATGAATTGTCTTTATTTCCTGAAGTGGGAATTTTAATTTCTTTTTTTTTTTTTTCCATACAAACTTTCTGAAGTATTTAAACAAAATAAATGAGGTACTTCAAAACTTGTGATAATCATGACACTCTCTTGGAAAAACAGATGAAATGATGGAAACATGTTTCCCAGCTAGGGAATTAACATGCTGGAACAGTTAACTTTTTAAGAAGTAAGACAATTTTATTCCTGTCCCCAAACTCAGTCAAAACACCAGATGACCACAGTAGTATAAATCATTCCAGAGTCCTTTATTATACATAAATAGCAATATGGCAAAATCTGTTCTAAAGATAAATTAATGGTAAAAAAAAAATAGATCGTTTTAGAGACAGAGAAATAAGCTTGAACAATGTGGTTCTTGAAGTGTTGCCAGAATAACATCCAATTAACAGAGTGATCTGAGTTATATATAAAATGGAATAGATTACCCTGACTGGCCGAAGAAAGAAAGTAAAATCTCCAACTGCAAATTTCTAATAACATGGAGGACAACAGAATAAGAGATTCAAGCAATATTGTACTGCATGCATGCAAAAAGTGCTAGGAATCAGGAATACATTTGGAAAGTAATTTTATTTCTTGATACTAGTTGTTTATGATGCAATTAGTGCTTTTAATTATTTTCATTTATTTCCTGTAAAGGAGAGAAGCTTCAAAAGCTCTCTACAAAACTGTGATGAGCAGTACACTCCACTTTGAAGTGAAACACAGTAGTGCTGTATTTTTAAAGAAAATGTGAAAAGGAAGTCTGTTGGAGGCTGAAGGTCAATTAACAATTTTGAGTGCCTTAATGTAGAAGAGCCCAGTTTCTGGCTTGGATTTAGAGTGAAATATCAGATGTGTTTGCTGAACACTTTCAGCTAGGTGGGGAGCTGTAACAAAACTAAGAACTAAAAGCTAAGCCATAATTTGCCTTCACAGGTGAAAACTGCATTTACATCCACTGCAGATTTCCTCAGTTGTGGACCAGAGAAGTCAGCCTGCATTCTTAAAAACCTATTCCAATTGTCCATGGGGTCTTATGAATGTTAAAATGAAAATAAACAGAGAAAGAATGAAAAATAAGGCTTGCATGTTGACCATGGCCATTATTATTCTGAAAATGATGCTAGGCTTATCTGCAATGGGAAATAAAGGTCACAAGGTGGTAAATGAAGTATTCCCACAGAAACGTTGGTATCATCAGAATCAATCACTGGTGTTGTCAGAGCCAATTGGCATTCTGCTGCCCAAATGCAGCAAGGCTGTCTGGGCACCACTGCAATGCAGGGCACCATAAGGACAACCAGAAAGGCCATTTAGCCAGTGGATTGACCATAGGGGTTATCACAGAATCACAGAAT
>VZRW01001307.1:7014-59957 GCA_013398125.1 Aegotheles bennettii | reverse complement strand
CTGCCCTGCCCCGGGTAAGGAACTGAATGTAAACACTGGGGAGTGACGGCGTTTTGCTGTCAGTGCTGTGCTGGGGGAGGTCGGGCACCGCTCTGCGGACAGCAGCGACCCTGCCACTCCCTGCGCTGCTGTCACCTGTGGGTCTAGAGCAGGCACAAGCCAGCGGTATCCTGGGCAGCATCAAAGGAAGCATGCCCAGCCAGCTGCGGGAGGTGAGACCCCACCTGGCGTACTGTGTCCGGTTCGGGAGTCCCCAGGGTAAGAAGGACATGGAGCTGTTGGAGCGAGTCCAGAGGAGGGCCACGAAGTGATCAGAGGGGCCGGAGCACCTCTCCTGTGACAACAGGCTGGGAGAGAGTTCAGCCTGGAGAAGAGACAGTTCCAGGGAGACCTTAGAGCATCCTTCAGTACCTGAAGGGGACTACAGGAAAGCTTGAGAGGGACTTTTTTACAAGGGCACGTAGTGATAGGGCAAGGGGAGACAGTTTCAAACTGCAAGAAGTTAGATTTAGATTGGATATTGGGAAGAAGTTCTTTACTGTGAGGGTGGTGAAACACTGGCACGGGTTGTCCAGAGAAGCTGTGGCTGCTCTCTCCCTGGAAGTCTTCAAGACCAGGTTGGGTGGGGCTTTGAGCAACCTGGTCTGGTGGGAGGTGTCCCTGCCCATGGCAGGGGGGCTGGAACTGGGTGATCTTTGAGGTCCCTTCCAACCCAAATCATTCTATAATTTTTCCAACGTTAAAGAGTTAGGAAGAGAGACTGTCTTAGGTGCGTGCAGAGGTTGTGACCCACTATGCTAGGCAGAGGTCAGCAATAGTCTGTAGAAGTAAATTACCATGCCAGTTCTGAAGAGAGGAAAGCATTATGTTTGAATGTGCTGTGCTGAGGTCCCTTTAGTAATGTACATACAAGAAAATGGAAGCAAGGATCTCTCTTTCCAGTATGTCTGAGCAAAGTAAGGTAGCTTAAGAAGAGTGCGATACATGCAATTAACAGGTCCATGGGCGGGGACCACTCCTGGCTGGGTTTTGAGTGTGCATTCCAGGTGTCTGCAGCATCGTCAAATGCAAACACAGAGGTGCAGTTTTTTTATATCTGTGTTCTTACATCTGCAAGTGTGAAGGTACTCATATGTTATGAATCAGATTTTGGAAGCTTTTCCTGTAATTTTTTGCATCTTGGACGTTTTCATTTCACAGTTCTGTTTTCTGAGATGGCATCCTTACTGGGTTTCATCTCTGCAGTAATTTTCTTTCAGCTAGTCAAGGCATTTGTAGGATCTTTGCAAAGTTCAGTCTCTGTATGGAGTCTTAACACAGCAACAGCACATCTAACTGCTGGAGAGAAAGCAGTAGTCCTTGAACTGTAGCAGTAAGGCCCAATGTAGCATATTTATTACAGATTATGTGTGTCTTATTTGAAAGGAAGGACTGAGTTATTGCATCTTTTGGCAAAAATGTGTCAAACTAATTACTGGATTTGTGTGCTTAACAAGTTCATTTCTCATCATTGCTTTTTTCTGTTCAGGGAAGGCAAGCAAAATATTTAATGTAAAATATGGAACATTCTGTATATATTTTGGGCAATGTTTATACGTTACAAAAAGGTAAAAGCCCATTTTTCCATCTCTGTAGATTGCTGGTGGTTACTCTTGGCAGCTTATGCTTCTGTGAGGTGGTTCTTGCCAGATGAGGTGCAAGTTAGCTCTCTCACTTAAAAAAAAAAAACCCTGAATAGATACCACGAAGTTTTACTTTGGAGTTTTGATATTCAGCTGGCATATTTTTTATGTATGTGGAACTTGGGGTGGGCCTTTTTCTGTGATTTCCTCTTCAAGCAGTTTTTCTATTTTAGAGACTTTAGTGTATTTTTTCTGTGAATTTAATTTCTTTTTCCTCAGTACAGTGCCTTTGTACTAGAATAAAATTAGTTTTTCTCTACACAGTTTGTTTAATTGCTTAGCATGAAAATTGATATATGAAGCTACATCTTGTTCTCAGATGCCTAGAGTGCTGTTCTACAGAATGGCTATCATTGTTGAAGCATCGCCTGTAGAGGTTTATTTTTTCCCGGTCTACTGCTTGATGCTTTCACTTGTATATATGCAAATTAAACTACTTTTAATGGTGTGTGCATCTGCAATATTTCTTTTTTTTCCAAAGGTCTTGAAGGACCTAGAAACTGTGTTTCTTTACAAGGCAACAGCTATTAGCAGGAATAGAAAGTAGGCTACTGTCTTCATATGGAGGCCATCACTGATTTGCAGATCACTGCACTCACAGTATATCTAAAGTCTACTGCAAATTGATTGGTTTCCTAATTACTAGAATTGTGGAACTATTTTATTTTTATGTTTTTTTTTTTTGAAAAACTGTACTATTTTTTTGTCTTCATATTTTGTGTAAACAAAGACTTTTTCAGGAGTGTCTGCATGCTCTGAAAGTGTTTCATTACAGCCATGTGTTTTCATACAGTGTCTGTCTTCAGTATGTGTCATGACGGATTTGCTGAGTTTTGCATAAATTCTGTAGAATTGATTTAGGACAATTTAATTTAAAATACTTCAGTAGTGATTAAATGGAAAGTTTTTTTCCTTGTAACAAATGACCAGCGCTTTTTTGGATGCTGTAACACTGCCCAGGTGCTATATATCTGTATCTAAAATTTTAAAAAGCCTGTATTTTTCACCTTAGAATGATTAAATGCCCTAGGGAGTTTTGTGGGTTTCTTCATATGCTGTAATGAACAAGTTTTGTCCTGGTCATACCTACAGCTAGCCTGTTTAGATTAAGACTGGTAACCTGGATATGGGCATAAAAACTAATATATTTTCACCTTCTGTAAATTTTGGAGCTTTATTAATGACTTTTTAGTGAACAAGCTTAACATTCATTTCATTTTTGCATAATGAGAGAATTCAGTGTGCCATATAAAATCAATCCAGATTCAATCTGTCTGGTAGAGCTGTGTGATGACACTACTCCAAACAACATGCATGAACACAGCAATAACTATAGAAATGTTTCTAAATATTTTTTTTTCCTTTAAAAAAACGCTCAGATTTAGGGGTAAAAAATGCAAACACTTAATAGTAAAGAATGATGAGATGTCTGGAAACACACTCATGGCTGAGGAAGTTCCTAAAAGTGAATGACCTGAAATATAAAAGGCAATGCAGAAAGGATAATGTAGGACAACCTGTACAAGCAAAAAAGGGAATTTCAACATGTAAGGCCAAGGGTCAGAAAAGAGTATAACAGGGAAGGAAATCATATGCCTTAAAAAGTCCATTAGTAGGAAGCAGCATAAAAAGTTACTGTTGTTTCCATCCAGGAAAGTTATTGGATGGATGTTGCTGGGAAGGACAATGTTTTAAACTTCTTGTTTTGATCTTCGCATGAAAAGATGGTTTCAATGAGCTATGTTAACAAATGTGTAAGTATGTGGCTTAGAAAAGCAGGTTAGATAAGTATTTATGTATGTTAGATATTTTTAATGGTCTAGACCTAATAAAAGTTTTACTTTGATACCTGAAGAAATGGCTGAAGCAATAACTGATGTTGACAGTTACCTTTGAGAAGTGAAGTGTGGTTGAGGTTTCCAGATGTTATGAGAGACCGAACAGTGATTTCATCAAGGTCTGTGTTACCATTCCTTTTTTTTTTTTTGGCTGGATCTAAGTAACTTTTCATTCAGTGTCTCGATTAAACCTTCTGAGTGACTCTTTAAAATACTTAATTCTCTGTTAACTTGGCACACCTAACTAAATAATGTCTCAAGCATATTTTACTTAATACCATTTGTTATTTAAATAGTTGGTGTCTCTTTCTGGGGCACCTACATTAGTAGGATGATGTAGGCAGATAACTGACAAGAGTTTGTGGGCTGTTTCTGTTGTCAAAACAAAAAACCATCCATTTGCCCCCAGCAGGAGAAAATAATTCCCCCAAATCTCAGGAAGACCAAGCAACCACATCTTGGTGTTTGAAATTCTTGCAGTTAAATTCCATTGGCAGTGCTTTAAGACAGTAAAATTCAGTAGCTGCGTTATGCCTTGTAACAGGCCTTTCTTCCTTTATTTTTCCTGCTGCTTTTTTTTGTCTTTTTTTGTTGTTGTTGCTGGTGTGTGTGCTGGTATGTACTTTTGTTTCCCTAGCAGAAGGGTCAGGATTCAGTGCAGTTGCACTTGGAGTTACGTTTCCTCACAGGTGAAACAGCTGAGTGTGATAGAGACAGAATTTGGGCAATGAAAGAGAACACTGGCATGGTCAGTTCCTGCACTTCGAATTGTGAGTGTTAGAACTGGTTGCCAGCTGAGGCATGGTAACTTTGGAAATAGTTCATGTTTACTTGCGGGAATGTTTAGTCAGTCTCTTTCTTGCACCCTCTCTCTAGTGCAGGAAAAAGAAAGGTTGCATAAATACATGAAATGTAGTGCTTCAGTAGTAGCCTTTTGTGTGCTTTGGAGTCCGTTTGCTGTGTTCAGACCCTCAGTCATGGTTGTTGTAAGTAAATGGTGATATTTTAGTGAACGTGTTTCAGTAATTTTATACTAAAATTGAGATGATTGAGGTTTTATTAATTTCTGTCTGTTTTCAACTGGTGTTTTTAACTAAAACCTTTAAACTTATTATTTGTAAAATCATAAATATAGGAAAAATGGTGAAGTATTATTTACTCCACTTCCCAATCCTGATATTTCGTGTAGAATTGTCAAAGCCTTCTTGTTTGAAACAATACTGACACCGTGTTTATTCTCTGTCATTGTGATGTTTTCAGATAAAATGAGCAATAGTTCTCCATGACACAATACTGTTTGTCAGTGCTTGAGATAATAATCCTTGCTCACTTTGCAGTACCTTGCTTTTAGAAGCATTGGAGCTGCCAAATTATTGCAGCTTAAGTTACTGTGCCTCAGCTGAAAAGTGGCATGTGCCAAACCCTTCCTAAAGGAGAGGTAATGTTTACTTAGACAACAGTGAAAGTGAAAGAAACAAAATGCGGTTAAACTGCCACACGTCACGTAGTCTTGGAGTCTGCCTGTGCACATTTTTACCATGGCACAACTGATGTTCAAAAATGGCATGTCATGCATGGTAACTTGCTTACAAACCTGAACCTTTGCTCTGTATACCATTAAAATTAATTTCCATGAAGACAATTACAATTAGTGATGTCTTCTGGGAGAAGCAAATAAGCAAATTCTGCTGCTTTTTTTTTTTTGTGTGTGTCTTTCATATAATGAAACTTTCTCTAATGAGTATTGAAATGGTTTGTGCAGGGTCAGCTTTATCGGGGAATAAATTTAGAGTAGAATTAAACCCAATGGTATATAAAAAGTTTCACCTTGTCATTACCTACAAAGACTATGTAGACTAGTTCTAGTAACTAGAGTAGTTACAGACTACTGCTAGGAATACTTCTTTGATTTTTTTTTTCTGTTGTTCCTGTCAATATGTGTATATTGTAAGGCTTAAAAGCAGAACCACCAGCTCTCAAAAACTTCCTTCTGCATGTAGTATTTCTCCGGAGAAGCTGATGGTGGCAAATGTCAGATATATAGAATTATAGTGGAAAGTGATAATACCTTTTTGCAATGAATAAATTGAAAAACTGAAAACTTTGTAGTATTTTGTGAGCATTACAAGATGGATGGGTGAATTTACCTGATCAGCTGTTCCACAGCAGTTCAACAGCTTGAGCCAACTGTTCTAATGAATGTATTTTTGAGATTAGGGCCCAGTTTCCCAGAACTGGTGGTACTGTGAGCAGTGGTCTAATTCTATCAGCACTATATGACTGCAAGAATATTTCTTGCAGTTGTAGCTCCTGTCTCCCCATGTGTTTGGCCAGTTCTAACTTGTGTCTTCAAAAGGAAGGCATTATTGGGTCAGTCAAATCTTCCTTTGCAATCTCAAGTTGTATTCCTTTCCAGGCCTGGAATCTGCTTCTGGTTTCCTGAATCTCATTTGTGCCCTTGTTCAGCTGTATCGGGTGTCTGTTCCATGTGCATGTGTTAACAATATACAAGTAATTCAAAGATGACCATTGCAGGTGTTCCATCCTTCTTGTAGAATTTGCAGAAGACCTTGCTTCAGACTATGTGCATCTTTTTAAGTTACGAGTTTCCTGGTCACTTCTAATGTTCCTTTGTTCTGGCAAGTGTCTGATGTCAAGTATGTTGTAGAAACAGATATTGCAATTCAATTTTTTTCTGCCTACAGGATCTTAAGACATTTAAAAATTAGATTTACTGAAATGCCTCCTGTGGACTTTTATAAGCATATAAATATAACTTACAAATGTAAGATCTTTTGAGGGCTAAAAATTCACTCTAAATTTAATGTTGCTAGATTTTCACAAGCACAGGAAACAGATGGTCAAGGGAAAAGAAGCGAACTTTTAATTTCAGAATGGATCCTTACAAAATGTAACAGCAATTTCCAACACTTTTGCTTTGAGGAATCATATGTTCTTTTCCAAGGACATGCAAGCTGCATGAGAAAATCTCAGATATTGTTTTGAAGCATGAATGAACAGTGTGTTCTTAAACATGTTTCATAGATATTTGAGGTGTAGATTTTAGATATCTTTCACAGTATGGAGTTAAAGAACCATAAGTCAGAGACCACTGGCTCAGACTTTGGGATGTTTAGCGTGCACCACTACTACTTTGTTTGTTGTAGTTTTACTTATTGGCTTCTTTGCTTTTAGGAGCTGTAGCACTGAAGAATCTTGAAATAAAAGAAAATGCATTGGTAAGTTAGAGAAAATAAAACCAAAACTGTTGCAAAAGTGATTCTTGAACAATAATTTCAGTTGTACATGATTTTTTTTTGTTCTTGTTTTAGAATACATCTTTAAGTGAAAATTTACTCTTTTGTTTGCTATGCACTTCTGTGGTTTATCTAGTTAATTTGAGATTAAATTTAAAAGTGAAGATGTATACTGGCTTAATTTTTCTTATTTTTCTTTTTTTTTACTTCAAAATCAAAACTCTCAGCAATTTTTTTCTATAGCTTATGGAGCTGAAAACTTGCTCTTGGGAATGTATCTAGCCTAACATGGCTTAACAGTCTAAATCAGTAGTCAAGTGCTTGTTTGTTCCGTTATATTGAATGGGTGTTTTTTCAGTGGTTGAAAGGTAAATTTGTTGTTAAGTTTATTATCATCTCTTTTTCCTATATGGAAACATTTCACAAGTTGCTGAAACGAGTTTAAGTGTTCTAAAACACTTTCTTTCAGAGTCAGCTGGATGTGCCATTTAAAGTTAAAGCAGGACATATTGGTAAGTTACATTTTATTATACACCCAGGCAGGAGTTACTAAACATACTGTTTTTCTTACAAATGGTTTTAGGCATCCTAAGGACATAATTTTCCTAGTTTTCTTGTTTTGCATGCTTTGTACACTCTGAAGTTTGTCTCTTCTGAAGAAGAAGCTCCTTTTCTTTAGCTGAGGTGATAACATTAAAATATACTGGAGTCTTGTCTAATCACTTTACTATTAGTGAGAAAAGAATCCAACATAGCAAAGATAAACAACTGTGCAGGACTGAGTCTCATCCCTTGTCTTAGCAGGACTCCACAATTGACTTTTGCCTTCCGCTTCCCTTTCTATCCTTGTTCCCTGTTTTTGCTAGTATGAAAAGTTTTCTCATTGTGAGTTGATTGTCTTGTAAAAGTTAGTAGTTTCTTAAAGCAAACTGGGTCTAAAGCCATTATGTCTCCCTTAAATCTACCCTGGAAGTATATATTTTCCTGTGACTGATTTTGTAGTTTATTAAAATTGATACTTGAGTGAAGAATGAGAGATGCAGTAGCCTCAGGGTCCACATGTTCGTAAAATATACACACTACTTTAAGACTCTCTCCCACAGAAAGAAAAATACATTTTTTAAAAATTCTGGTTTGGGGAGTATTTAGCTTATCAAGTATTAACCGTCTGTGCTTTTCTTATTTATGAGGGTGCTGCAGTGAATTTGCAAGGGAGCAGAGGTTGCTGGAATATAGTACAAGGAATATAGTTCAATTAAGAATAGGACCTGTAGAGTTCTGCTTATGGAAAAACTTACCTCATTCATTTTTGTGCTGTGTAAAACAAACAACGCAAAAGACTTGTGCCTCAATGCACTGTTTCTTTCTGTCCAGTGTAATAATTGTTCAGAGACTTTGTAGTTAATGTCGATTACCTTTCTAATACTTTTTTTCCAGTCAGCTATTTACATCAAACTTTTTCTTTTGTGTTTGCAGGTCAACTTAACCTACAAATTCCATGGCAAAACCTCTATACTCAACCCGTTGAGGCAGTTCTTGATGGAGTGTATTTGCTTATTGTGCCCACAGCCAGTAAGTTCATGCAGAGAAAAAGTTAATAAAGATTGTTGGGATTTCAGAAGTATATGGAATGGGTTGATACTGTTTTCGTGAGCTTTATCCCTAGTAGATACTGCTAGCAAATACAATTAGATAATGGGAATGGAATGTCTTTCAGAAGTTTACATGTAGTCACCTAATTTTTTTGCTGTTACCTAACTACTAAGAAAATGTAGAAATTACTGCTTTTGAAACAGCATCTTCTAAAAACATGGAAGTTTTTTGTATCATACCTGTTCATATTGTGTACTTAGGCATAAAATATGATGCTGAAAAAGAAGCCAGGCAACTCTTGGAAGCAAGACAAAGGGAATTGCAAAGAATAGAGGAAGCAAAGCAGAAAATAGCTGACCAAGGTAAGAGTGGGAAAAGCTGATGAGTGATGCTATTTCATTCTTTATTTTAGCCTGGAAAGATGCTGGATTTGTCGCTTAAAGTGTTTCAGGTTCCTGCTTTCCATCTTCATACTTAAAAAACCTATTAGAGATTTTCAGATGTAGCTGCCATCAATATTGCAGAATAGGCATCCTGAAAAGAAAGAGATTCAAGTATTGATGTGATCTGATATAAATACAGCTTTTGAAGTATTGCTTCCTTGTGTCATATGTTGCCTGACATTTTCTTTCGTCGTCTTTCATAAGAAACAATTTATTTCCAGTAGCAAAGAATTCTTAAGATTACACCTTTTTTAAAGATTCTGTTCAGTTTATTCTTTGGTGTGTTAAGTCTTACCACATTCAACTTCTGGTACTTTCAAGAAATATGTATTGGCCACCTTGGTTATCAGTGTGTACAAGTCATACTTTTGAACAACCTGATTCTTCATGAAGCAGGTAATAAAGCTGAAACTGTCTAGTCTGAAGATATAAATGTTGTCAATTATACTGAAAGGACGTTTTTATACAACTAGAGTACAATATGATAGAAAATTTAAGTATCTATTGTACAAGCGTCATTATTGTTTTCTCTAGTGAACTTTTAAAAATACTTTTATGCAAACAAACAAAATATTAAATTCTTTTCCTTTAACTTAGATAAAGTTAAAGAAGAGAAACAAGACACTTTTGTAGAAAAACTAGTCACTCAGGTCATCAAAAATCTTCAGGTGAAAATTTCCAACATCCATATTCGCTATGAAGATGATGTAAGTACTTCTGTATATCTCAGCATGGGGGGTTGAGCACTGTAACATGAAATTAGGCATCTGTCTGATTTCTCCTAGTTGCTTTCCATGTTGAGAGAGTCCTAGTAAAGTTTTGGAACTTTCATAGTCTAAAAAAAAGAGAAAAAATAAGAATAAAAACTGATAAAAAGCTTGTACTAATAAAAAGGATAAAGATATTTGTAAGCATATGGTTAGATACAAAGAAGATGTAGTGGTCAGATCTTTGCTATATATATAAATTTATTTACTATTTACTTCCAAATTTAAATTTAGAGCCACAAGATAATGCTTTTTTTTTTAATTTTCCCCATGCCCTACTAGATCACGAATCGGAATAACCCCTTGTCATTTGGAATTTCACTTCAGAATCTAAGTTTGCAGGTAATTTTGTTTTTAATCTAAAAAGCATGTTGATGTATACTGATAGGTTAAGTTATGTTTTTGTGTATTATTGTGCTGTCTGGTAACGTACTGTCTAATGTCATTATACCTGTAATAATGAGCAATGTGCCATGGTAACTACCTGGTTTATCAAATCCAGTGTAAATATTGTGGTGGGGGTGCTATTTAAGACAAAGTGCTAACATTAAAACAGACTCTTGGGAGGAAATTCTTATTGTTCTGCCTGTTACACTATGTGGTTGCCAAGTACCAGACTTTACTGAATTTGGGCTATTCAGAATCTATGACTGTTTTACTGATACTATCATGAGCCCCAAGAAAGGAAGTTATTTCATACTGATGAGGGGAAAATAAAGGGGGGAAAAAACCAAAAAGGATAGCATCTTGTTTCAGTCTGGAGCTCAGTTCTTTGATCTGCAAGCTCCACTTTAAATTCCTCATAGTAGTCATCATAGACTGTATACATTTTTTTTTTTTTCTGGAAGATGACCTGGTAGCAGCAGTATGCTGGTTCTGCTGAGTTGGTCTGATTCCTTTGCTGCATAACTTAAAGAAAATGTATCTATGTAAAGGTTACTTTCTAGAATGAAATAGTTGGTGCTTGTTCCTAGCACATGAAAAAGTTTCTGTCAGCCCCTTCCGCTAAACAGTTTTGCATAGTCAACAAAAGCTTTGGTATTTCTACTACTTCACTCTTGAAATGTGTATTAGCCTTAAAGAAGTATAATAACATATAGTGCTTCTGTTGGGCTCAAGCTAAAATGCTATTTCCAGAATTATAAAAAAATTCTAATCCCTTGTTTACCTCTTTCCAAAGAACCTGCCTAAAAACAGTATTGCTGCAAAGGAAAAGAGTTTGCAATACTGAAAAAGAAATTTTAAAGAATTTAGTTCTTGTGTGCAACGTCTGTCTGTCACTGCACATACATGTGTGCTTTTGGGAAGGAAGTAGCCTTATCAAGTTTCCACTTAAAATAGTGGCTTAATCATCTTAAATCAGAAGATGGCATGCTATTATTCTTAATGGGGTTTAACTATGATGATGATCCTCTCTTTGGTTTGTTTCAGGGATGATAAAACGTTGGTGTACTATAGCTATTGGAATAACTTTCTTTAATTCTCATTTCAGACCTCAGATAAGAATTGGAATCCATGTTTACATGATGAAACTGCCAAGTTGTTCTACAAGGTACAGTATAAACTGATGGCAAAGAAAGAACTGTTAATGAAACAAGCTGAAATAGACTTCCTTCCACAGAAACTGAGATCAAGAAAATGTGTAATTGCATAGACTCTAAGTAAAAGAATGTGTTAGTCTGCAAGGAATATTTTGAATATTTTTATTCATCTGGACTTTGTGATATCCAAATTATTAATCTAAAATTTGTAGGTATTAATACACGTGTTCTGTTGTATTTTCAGCTTGTACGACTGGATAACCTTTTCGCTTACTGGAATGTGAAATCAGAGATGTTCTACCACAGTGGTTGTGATGAATCGCTGGTAAGTAAAGCGTGAGATATTGTATCTAGTATTCTGTTCATACTGTCAAGCATGCAGCATGCTTCACATTCAGTTCTGCTTCCATTTATGTCAATGTCCTGGAGAACTGTCTTGGTACTAGTAGCATTTTTAGGAAAATAGTAAATGTTAAGGGTTTTTATGTGATGGGAGAACAATACCTATCTAAGCTTTGCTAGTTACAATATTATACAAAATATATGGTCAACTTACTGCTCAGTGATTTTATTAGCTAGAAGTAGAAGTCTTACTCTGTTTAAAACATAGGTGAATATTTTGAATTGTACTGTGTATCAGAGGGATTATCTGAAAGCTATATTAAAATGCTAACATTTTGTATTTTAAAATTTTACCATGAAATAAAAATGCAACTTATTTTTAACTCCATTGTGTGTGTAGGTTAACTTAAAACAGGGAGTTGCCAGCCACAATGTGATTCCAGAAGGTTATGATTTTGGTAAGTGGTGGTTTATTTGTATTTTATATTATATTTGTATAATTCTAATTTTTAATGCCTCTCAGAGGTTGCTACTTCAGCTTTTTTTTCAAAAATCTTAGTAAGGAATGCAGTTTAGTTCTTTTGTAGGAATAACTGTCTTTCTGACAGTGAATACTGTACCATATTTGTAGCCTTAAAAAGGCTTTGAATGAGGTATAGAGTCTTGAGTCATGTATCATTTGAATGGAATGTCATACATAAATCAACATTGTGGAGTAAGAGTTATTATAGTGCAGAAAGTGCTATAAATAGCTTATATCATAGCCAAAAAAAATACATTTGTTGCAGATATAAACTACTAATTGAAACATCTGCCATGTAATACTGCATATAGGAAATTTAGTGAGAATGTTCCACAAATGTTTGTTCCACAAACATTGCAAGAATGAAACTGGAAATTGAGTATAGATTGTTGTATTTTAAACTGTGTTGATGAAGTCTTTGTGTTTTGAGGTCTAGCATTTTTAAATGGATAATCTGGCATAACTTGATCTGATCAGTATTATGTATCATTTATGACAGTCTTAAATAATTTAACTGCACTTTTTATATCAACTTCTGCTTTTTAGTGTTTCGCCCAATTTCAGCTAAAGCCAAACTCCTTATGAATCCTAGATCTGATGTTGACTTTTCATCACCGAAAATGGATTTAGATGTAAACTTACAGGATATAACTGTTGAATTCAATAAGCCACAGGTATAAACTATTTTTCTGAAGTTATATATAATGTGGTAAAGAAGTTAGTTTGCAAGAATAACACGACCATTCTGAAATTTTATAGTAAGCATGCAGAATTGCTTCGGTTCTTAGCCTTGTTTTCTTCTTATTTTCTTTTTGAATAGAAGCTTGGTTCACGTTGTTCTCAGAAAAACAATGGCACTCAGTTTGAATTTTTTTGTTTCTTTGGTTTCTTTTTTAGTACTTCAGTGTTATGGAGCTTCTTGAGTCTATTGATATGATGACTCGAAATCTACCATATAGGAAGTACAGACCGGATGTTCCCTTGCACAACAATGCCAAGACATGGTAGGCCACCTCAGGCTTTGGAGATATTTTGTTAGTTATTAATTTGAAATAATTACCAAGGGATTGTTTCTTCCTTAAGAAGGTTAGAGCTCATTTCCTTCTGAAAAAAAGTCTACTCTTTTGATTTTGTTTGTTTTTCTTAAGCTAAGAGTATTAAACAAAACATCAGTGAGGACCTGACACCAAAGATGAGGACACAATATTTGGAAGCCTGCATTTGCTGTCAAAAACTGAAATTTGATAGTATTTTAAAATCCTAACTTTGTTTTAATGATAGAGTCCCCATTATCTGTTACGTACTATTGCAAGAACACGGCTGTTATCTAAAAATAGGCAAACCTTTTCAACACAGGTGGCAGAGAATTTATTTCTTTTCAGAAGATTGCTTTAAAATATATGTTGATTATTCACACACGCACACACATATATATATATCTTTGTGGGCACTTATTGTACAGGGTTACTTTTTAAATTTAGGAAATTGCAACCTGACAACTCTGTGTGGGAAAAATTAAAATCCTTAGGTTCCTCTGCCTATCAGGAGTGTGATGTTAAACAAGGGATTTCACTCTTTCACAACTTGAAGTTGTATATAGTGGGAGTCTGCGTAACTTTAGGTGTCTTTTCAATATACCAAAAAAAATGTAAACTATACTTCATTTGTCTTTGCTTTTAGGTGGAGATATGTTATTTATGGCATCCTTGAAGTAAATGTTCAACCTAAGCTCCAAATGTGGTCATGGGAACATATCTGGCAACACAGGAAACAAGTGAAGAATTATAAAGAGATGTATAAAATAAAGATAACATCAAAAAAACCCAATGAGGAAATCTTGAAATTGTTGGAGGTTAGCCATTTTCCATTAAAGGCTTGAATATTGTTCCTGTTGCTATTTTCTTAAATGTTTACCTGTTCCTAAGTCAGTACTAAATCAAAATGTTCAGAGGCAGGACTTGCAAATTCATCAGTACTTTTGTCTGTGAGTAGTATTAACAAACATATTAGATAATTTTTAAAATTATTAACTGAAGTGAGGGAAAACTGAAACTGGTGTGCTTTTCTTTTCCAGGCTTATTTTGAGTTTTCGTTTTGAGCAAATTTACTGGGGTTGCACTGAAAGAGTTGTTTACTGTCATTTCCTGTAAACCCGAGCTATGAAATCTAGCCAAATGAAATTGTCAAAAAATAATTTCTCACCTCCTTTCTAGGAATTCGAAAAGGCCTTGGACATTTTTAACATCACTCTAGCAAGGCAACAAGCAGAAGTTGAGGTAAAATTTCATCATTTGAGTCTAAGAATAATTGCAACACAAGGTTGTGGAGATTTTAGGCAGATGCATTTTAGTTCTGGCAATAGAATTGCTCATGATATAGTCAATTTTCATTGTATTTCACATTTGTTATTATAAGGCATAGTTTGTTTCAGCTTAAGAGAAAATTAAATAGCTCTATATATGCTTCTTCAAAGTAACTGACCCAGAATAAATTTCTTTCCACTTTTGGTGAGGAAGATCTGCTGTGGAAAATAGGGTCTAAGGATGATAGGATAATTCAAGTTGGAAGCAATTATACCCAAAACTTCAGGCTTGTTTACCCTGCTTCGACAGCCTCAACTGTTACTTTCTTTCTTTCTTTCCTTCCTGATACCCTGTCAAGTAGGCTGAGCCACAGCCTACATAGTACATGTAGTATGTTGACCTTTTGTTACTACTTGCAAATGTTATTCGGAATACAGCAAACACAGAATACCTTTAAGCAGATAATCACAATCACGCAGGATAATTTGACTTGAGCAGTTAATTTGTTAGCCTTGCTTCTCCTGGGTTAGTGCACCGGTTAGTTTTCAGTGTAGTGTCTGACATCATTCCAGGAGACTGAAGTGAAATCTGTATAGGTTTTCTGAAGTCTGTGGTCTTTCTCTGTTAGTAACTGATGTGACTAAAACTAAGCAGAATATGAAGTTCAGAATCTGAAATAATGTACTGGTAAATAAACCTCACAAGTGTCAATAATTTTGTGCGGCGGTGCGTGAAAGAGATTTGATTTGTCTTTTGGGTGTGTGGAGTATACTAAATATGGTAGGAACACAATTGCTGCAGTGATAGATATGGTGCTTCTAAATAGGCATCTGTAAATGTGATTTTTTTTACTTCTAGTTGTATGGTCGTTATTCAGACTTTTACAGAACCAGAAGACATATTCATGTCTCTCCCCTTCAGTTTGACTGAATTGTTCATAAAGGTGGTTGATTTTAGGCGAGTGAAAATTGGTCTGATGATGCACTGTGCACTTGAAAAAGTTACTAGAAGAGAAACTAAAAAATAACATGTTGCCTTTTCAGAGCTTGTCTAGTGATGTTTTGATGTGTTAGGGCATGTCTTGGGTCTATATTTTTCTCAGGAAAACGGAGAAGGAAGCTTAAAGAAAATGACTTGTTTGAGTATTTTTAAAATTTCAGGCAACCAAGGCTGGATTAAAAATCTACAGACCAGGAGTAAAACAAGATGATGAAAATTCTGGTGGCTGGTTTAGTTGGATATGGAGCTGGTCAGGTGAAAAAAAGGATGAACAAAAACAAGAAGTAAAGGGTTCAAGTATGTTCATTTATGGGTGTTTTTTTTTTAATTAAAAATTACTTACAAGAATAATAGGTCCCTAGCAATGGAACTTTGGATTTGTTTAATATTTGGGCTGCTGGATTATTGACATTTATATTTTCTTTTAGCCTTTTTTTGCTGATGAAGTTGTTAATTGCATGTTACAGAGATATCTTGCAATTCTTTCCAGAAGTCTTTCTGAACTGTCTACAATTTGTGCTTTTTCTGCCACAGTTTTTGCATTCATCTGCATGGTGTACTGTGTATGGGGATTTGAAGAAAGTACTAGAAAACAGTAGCAGTTAATGGAATATAAACAATTTTACTTCATTTTATAATTTGGCTGCTTCATGCAGTGTATTAGAGTTTGGTTCACATAAGTGAATTGGGGCACCTAGTAAAGGTAGTGGAACACAGAAAGTAAATCAAAAGGGTTGCTTCTATTGCTAGCAATCTAGGAGATAGACTAGGTAAAAGTGCAGCTGCATTTTAAAACATGCTTTAGGAGACTCAAGACTTTGCTTTAGATCTCTGGGTTTTTACTTTTACTAATTCAGGACAATGTTGACAGTATCTACTGTGTGTTATAGAGCTACCAAGCACCGGGGAGTGTATGACAGTATTTGCCTTTTTCAGATACCTATATTGAGTTTAACTAACCTCTTGCAATGTGATAGGTCTTGAAGAGCTGATGACACGTGAAGAGAAGGCTAAACTTTATGCAGCAATTGGATATAGTGAAACAGCTGTGGATCCAACACTTCCAAAATCAGTAAGTCACAACTGACTGTGATTCCACACAACTGGTAGCTTTATCTACTAATAAAAGTCTAAAGATGATAGGAAATCACTTCTGAAATTACTTGAATCTCTGTCTCTATATTTGAGTACTGTTCTGACACTTTTTAATAAAGTTACTGCATGCTGACTTTGTGTAGAACAGAGTTTCAGGTGTGTTTATAGAGCTTACTTTGGATATTCTGAAAAAATTCAAAAAGAAATTTTTCTCATGCAAGCTAGAATCGAATCAAAGTGGTGTATTGTTGTTAAAGTTATGAAACGCTTCATATATCCTCTTGCAATATTCAGAAAGTGCACTAAGTGATTCACTGGAATCTTAAATATGAGTGATAGTAGATGTAGCAGAATAGGTGAGTGTGTAAGGAAGGATTTGATTGAAGGACTGTAGTGGGGAAGAGCAACATTTTAGAACCATTCAGAAATAGTCTGGTAAGTCATCTTTATGTAAGACACCATGCACAGTACAGTGGACTGACTTCTAGCTCTGCATCAGAGGCACTTAATCTCAAATGTGATGCAGAGACATCAAAGATACGCTTGTAAGCGTAGTCTACTCTTACTCTAACCCTGCCTCTTCATGATAACTATCTGGGAATGACTTTTATACCAGCTATGATACAAGCTATTTATAGCACTTGAAAAATAGTATCAAACTGGTATTTGTAGTTTTTCATTTCTTCATAAACTGTATCAAAATGTATATTAACATGATTTATAATCCATTGTTGTTTTTCCTGCATATCTAGTATGAAGCCATGAAGTTGTCTGTGAAGTTATTAAGCATGTCTGTATCAATAAGAGAAAACAAGCAAACTCCTGAGCTGGTAGAATTTGCATTAACTGGCTTGAGTACGGTATTTACCCAACGACCAGGTGCACAAGCAATAAGGTAAACTATCTCTATCTAACTGTTTTTGTTCCTCATGAAATGTTGATGATGGCTAATGGGTATTTTAAGGCTCTGTTATGATGCTTAACATCCCCTTGTCCCTGTCATTTCTTGTGCATTTTGGGAGCAGAATCATCCTGCAACTGATGGACAAAGTGAATGAATACTGTTTCCATTATTTGTTTCTCTCCATCTTCAGAATTTTTTGTGCCAATACAAATTTTCTTCTTTTTTTTTCGGTTTCTCATTGTTATGTACAAGCAATCCAGTTACTAACTTGTTTCTTGCTTTGAAAAGTGACTGTTACTCCTTTTGAAACTTAATCTGAGCAAGGTGTTCCTGTAACGACTTGTGTGTAGGCATTTAACATGACTGAAAATTTCTTGAGTTTTCAGTTGAGGTTTTAGATTTGCAGAAGAAAGCTGTAACTGATGATTTTGGCTTGGTTTTGTGCTCTCACAGTAAATGAGAAGCTTCTCTTCCGCCTGGAGAAGGCTCCAGTGAGACCTCACATTAGCCTTCCAGTACCTGAGGGGGACTTCAGGAAAGCTGGAGAGGGACTTTTTACGAGTGCATGGAGTGATAGGACAAGGGGAAATGGGTTTGAACTAAAGGAAGGTAGATTTAGACTGGATATTAGGAAGAAGTTCTTTGCTGTGAGGGTGGTAAGACACTGGAACAGCTTGCCCAGAGAGGTTATGGCGGCCCCCTTCCTGGCAGTGTTCAAAGGTGGGAGGTATCCCTGCCCATGACAGGGGTGTTGGAACTAGGTGATCTTTAAGGTCCCTTCTAACCCAAACCGTTCTATGATTTTGTGATGATGAAAAGCAGTGTTACGAAATATTTTACTGTCATTTCAAATGTAATGACTTAACAGTTCTGGGGAAGGGTAGCCTAGTTCTATGCATTGTCCCCTCAACTTTGAGGCATGCTAGTATAAACTGTGTATGATATTAAGGTACTATTGATCTTGCTGAGTTTTTTATGCATATAATCTTGTTCTCCTCTTGTGGCGTTTTGTTTATTCCTCTGCAGTAGAGCTCTGCCCTCTCTGCTTTATCTCTGTTCCCCAATATAAACAGTACTAATTCCTGACCTCATACTACAGAGTTCCTATTTGCATGTCTTTTCCCTGCCCTGACACCTGTCCTTATGAAAAGCCTATGAAGTGAATAACTTGGACCTCCTTTCTTACTTACTTTGGGGAGGCTAATAGACACAGGAGATACTTAAATGTGGAACAGTTAACACATGGGTCTATGGTTATATCCTTAGACTAAGCTATTTATATCTGAGGTAGGGTAGTGATAATTTGTTGTTTTGATTGGGTTTTGGTTTTGTTCTTTTAGCTAATTCTTTATACTCTTACCATTGAATTGTACCTTTCCAGATGGGTATTCCATCTGAACATGCTGTTTACCTTTCTTTACAGATTTGAAACACAGATTACCTCACTTGAAGTTACAGGCATGTCCCGAGAAAAGTGTACACCTTGCCTCCTGTCTTCTCGAACAGTCTATTCAGACAAGAGTACCTCACTCTTAAGCATAATGTTTGAAACTAATCCCTTGGATGAGAAAGCAGATCAGAGGCTTAGAGTAGAATCACAGCCACTGGAAATAGTGTATGATGCAGTAAGTAAATACTTGAATAAGTTGTAAATCTTCAAAAATCTTACTTAGTAGTAAATTTGCCATGTATTATTTTTGCTTTATTTTAACAGAGGACAATAAATAGCTTAGTGGATTTTTTCAGGCCTCCGAAGGATGTACATTTAGAGCAACTGACATCAGCAACTCTGATGAAGCTTGAAGAGTTCCGTGAAAAAACATCAACAGGCAAGTGCTGCATGCTCTTCTAATTGCACACTCAGAGACATTTTAAATTCTAGGAGTACGAAAAAAAATTGTCTTTCTGTATGGAGGTGCAGGGATCCAAGTCATAGCTTTCTAACACACCACCTAAATAAGTTGAATTCTCCAGTCTTGTTACAAATCATTTGTTTGTTCTAGGTATTGGATAATTTTGTGTCTGTGTCTTTTTCAACTTCAATTTTCTTTGTAAAATATACTCAACATCCCGATACAGTCTTTCAGCATTTAATTTGTTGTACTCCTTGCAGAGTCTGAAACAGTGTTATTTCCAACTTGTCTGTGTTGTCCATCTGAGGATCTAAATGGCCTTAAGTGTTTCGTACTCTTAAAACTGATACTGAGATACTGGTCTTTTAATGAAACACTGTCTGCATTTGTTTAGATGTTTTCCACTTTCCTTATTCTTTAATAGTGATTTTGATCTGGATTAACTCAGATCAAGTTGTATAAACTGTATTTTATTTATGTATAGTTTTAATTTCATCCTAGCTTTTTATCTCTAGAGATCTTATATTTTTACATTGAATGAAAATGATGAATAATTTTAACACTAACATTGAGATCTGTGGAATTAATGTGTTCCAGTAAGGGCATCTGAGGATGTCTTTCTAGATCAGAGCTGTGCCCAACTCAGTGTCCTGACTTTCACTGTGGATGGGAGAAGGTGTGAAAGGGAGATTTCGTATATAAACTCTTTTTAAAAGGGGAAAAAAACCCCAATTAATTTTTTAACCTCATTTATATTGTAACCTATTAGTATTTAAATTGTACATTTAAAAAAATCTGAATACTCAATGTTAAGTGAAAGAAGTTACAGAAAACTGAAACATAATGTATATTCAATTGATTACATTTATCAAGCTAGTGTCGGGAATGAAATAAGGTATCAGTTACATTTCTATTCATTAGTTCTTCTTTGAACTGTTTATTTAAGGACTCATGTCATATTAACCAGTCAAAGTTAGGTGGATCAAATTGCTTGTCTTCTCTGTCAGAAATTTCTCCAGCAATACTGAAGATATTGCAGTTCATTCCTGAGATTAATTTGATAAAAACTTGTTTAGATTCAATATGCTTGGTTCTTTGCTCATTACCACCAAATACTCTGGTTCTTATCACGATTCATTTTTGTGGGGAAATATGAAATTATGCTGTGTGTCTGTTGTAAATTAAGCATACCGTTACTTTAGAGGTATGTCCAGTGACTCTTACCTTCACAAGAATGCCGAGTTAATTGTCCATAGCAATATAAAAGCTTTCTCCACTCAGAAATGAGAAGCTTGATGGAAATTTCTAAAAATATGCTCTGCCTTACTTGTAGAATCTTGGCTGACACTTACAGAATTACCAGGGGAAGAAGATTTTATTTGCAGAACATTCTGTTGCAGAAGACTATGCTAATCTCAGAGGTAGAATAAAAAAAATGGAATCATATAAATATAATTAATATGTTCAGACTTGCAGTCCTTCTCAGGGAACAATTCTTAACACTTTTCTTTCAAGCCGTAGAATATAGCTGGAAAATATTGGGGAACTGTGGACTGCAGAAGTGAAAACTTGCTACACCAAAGCAGTTAGGATTTTCAGTGCCACTAAAAGACATTTCAAAAACTTAGTTTCCCAGAGTTGAATTTATGGACTCAACTACATTCTCTTCCCAAATGAAGGAAAAAAGGATTTTCTAGAACTTTCTACATCACTCAAATACAGTTAGGCATTGAAAACTGAAATCCAAGTTACTTCATCCAGCAAATCCTGAAATGTGGTTCCAACCAGTTCATCATTGACTAAACTAGGTCTCCTGTGACTGGACAACCTTTGATAATGTTGGAACAGTTTTAATTGCTTTCTTACCAATGTGAGTGTGCTGCAGTGTCATGTTATGATCTGAATAATTTATTATCTCTACTTCTATGATCATCAGCTTGTTGCATCTGGTAAATATTTCACGAGTTGTGGCTGCATCCTAAGGCAGTTTTCAGAGCTTACTTGAGGCAAGACCATTCATGCCTCTTCAGATGAGGAAAAACCCCAGAATTTGGTCTTGAATGTTCTAACAGTCTGTATTTCCCAACTTAATTGCATGATTTTTAAACAGAATTTTTGTAAGATGACGTATTTTCTGGTCTTAATCATCTCAAGATAGAGAAGCTTGTCAGCAGAATTGCTGTAAACTTCAGTAGTAATAACTACTTCTTATTGGATACTCCCAATAAGAACTTCTAGAACAATTAGATTTCTGAATCTACAGAGCACACAATGGGTTAACTCAGGAATTGCCAAATTGCAGTACACATGCCAGTTCTTTTCATTTAATCTCTGCTTAGTATGATTTGCATGTGTCATGTTGCTGTCTCTACTTGTCCGTTAGCATTATTTGCGATCATTGGTTCATCTACTTGGTGGTTCTTTAAACACTGCCTGTAATTGGTTCAGGAGAAATCTGAAGAGTATCTGTACCTGCAATTAGACCTAGTTATCTAGCGTTCATGGCTTATTGACAGTTAGACTTGAATTTGTTTTTATAGCTGCTTTTAATTTCATAGCTTCTGTATGGATTACTTAGTTTATATTTACTAATTATATTATTTTTTTTCAGGTTTGTTGTATGTTATTGAAACCCAGAAAGTTCTTGACCTCAAAATTAATCTCATGGCTTCATACATCATTGTTCCACAGAAAGGATTCTATGACCGTACGTCAAATTTACTACTTCTGGATCTTGGTAGTCTTAAGGTATGTATTTACCTAATGAAAGTAACTTACCAAAAATGATAGTTCAGTTCTTAGGTGATTTCCAGTTTCTTAATTTGTATTTTGTAAAAAAAGTAAAAGTTCCTCTTGCAATCTATGTATTAAGTACTTATTTTAAACTGCTTTCCAGTCAATGCAGAAATTACTGAACTCTTCTCAGTAGATTCTTTCAGCTCAAAAGAACTGTTGGAAAATAATCCTTCCCTTAAATGAAACCACTGATGATGCTTTGATCTGTTTTGTGGAAAATGTCTAACAATTTTTTTTACCTTATGTACTTTTTATGTACATGATTAAATGGTGGTCTTATTTTTCATACTACTATTATTATTGTTATCAATTAACTTTTGGTCATTCAGTTTACTTTAAAATTATAAAAGTAGACATATTGGCAAATATTTATAAAATAATGGGTAGAATTAGAGGTAAGTTTGAGATGCTTCATGCAAGGGAAAGGTCAAAAATGTAGTTTAATGATGTATTTAAAACTGTAATTTAGCACTATGAAATCATAGAAGAGACTGTTTCTGTGTATTACTAGCAGTCTTCTTACTCATTGGGGAACTTGTGTTCTTTCAGGACAAATGATCTTACATGTATAGAGGCAATGTAATTTATTTTATTACTTGTACTCTGGGTAAGAATGATTCTGCCACTTACTATCTGTTTATATTTGCTTTATGTGCTTTTTAATAAGAATTTGTTTCAAAGCTTAACATCTTGCTAAACTGAAATAAGTTTTTTGTGTCTCTGCCACAGACTGACTTGCTGAGCGTGTGGATTTCAGTTAGTTGTAGATAATTTGGGTTAGAAGGGACCTTTAAAGGTTATCTAGTCCAACCCACCTGCAGTGAGCAGGGACGTCTTTAACTAGATCGGGTTGCTCAGAGCCTTGCCCAACCTGAGCTTAAATGTTTCCAGGAATGGGGCATCTACCACCTCTTTGGACAACCTATTCCAGTGTTTTCATCACACTCATTGTAAAAAATTTCTTCTTCCGTCTGGTCTAAATCTATCCTCTTTTAGTTTAAAATCCCTTGTCCTGTCACCACAGGCTCTTATTAAAAGTCTGTCCCCATCTACCTTAGAAGTCCCCTTTATATGAATGACTNCAGAGCTGGATACAGTAGTCCAAATGGGGTCTCAGCAGAGCTGAATAGAGAGGGAGAATCGCCTCCCTTGACCTGCTGGTCACACTTCTTTTGATGCGGCCCAGGATACTGTTGGCTTTCTGGGTTACAAGCTCACATTGACAGCTCATGTCCAGCTTTTCACCTGCCAGTACCCCTTGTCCTTCTCAGGTCTGCTATCAATCCCCTCATCCCCCAGTCTGTATTGATACCAGGGATTTCCCTGTCCGAGGTGCAGGACCTTGCAATTGGCTGTGTTGAAAAATAATATATCATGTGCTTCAGAAAGTGGAATTACTGAGAAACATTGCTGTGTAGATACTAAAAATAATTTGGATTTACAACCAGATCACTTGTTTTGGTGACTAATAATTTTACCAGCTGTTCTGAATGCTGGTCATTTGTAGGCACTGTTCAGTAATCATTCTGTACATTTGTTGGGTGCTTGGGACAACCTTCTAGATCTAATGGAGGGGGGGAATAGAACAGCCCATCTCTTCTACTGCACCCGTATGAAATTACTCTCAGAATAATACATAGAAGAATACATTTCAAAATCAGACTCCAGTAAATGTCTGGGAATTTTTTTTCTGAAATGGATGAGCAATTGTCATAGTGAATGTGACTCTGTCCTTTAATAGATATTAGAAAGCAAGATGAAGAAACTGGGCAGTACCAAAAGAGAAAAGCTAGGTGCCTCTCAGCATATGATTAATAATTCTGTGTTCACTTCGAGTGACATATGCTTAAGTGAGATGTAGGTCATTATTTGAATGAGTATGTTTAATACAAAACAAATAGTCTCTTTCCCTTGGTTATGTACTGGATAAGGTCTGGTCCCAAGGGGGAAAATTACATATAAAATTAAAACTGTATCTCAGTGTAGATACATAAGTGGACTTAATGTTGCACAGGCAATATTAATTTGATAATTCTGAATTCTCAATCTGCAAGTTATTTTAAATGTAGAAGGAGTCATAGTTCAGTAGCACTGAAAAAATAAATGCTATGTTTTAGACCTAATATTTAACCGTATTTCATGGTTATGAACCTTATCTTGAATATTATCTGGGTCTGACAAAAGCAGATAAAGATCAGAATTATTAGACTTAAGGGTGAAGACAGCCACATTTCATTGGAGATGATAGCAGAGAGGGCATGTACAAACGTGGATATACCAAAGTATTGGCATTCCAAAGCTGAGTCAAGGGGATATTGATTGATATATGGGAAGACATTGAACACTGATGATAAACAGTCCAAACTCCCTGTTTACTCTGTTTGACTAACATGTTACAGGGTAATACCACAACTAAATTCAACAGGATGTAAAAAAAGTTTTCATGCTTCTGAGGTGATTGATATAGTAGTATTTGTATATATTAAGCAAATGAAGACTTACTCTACTGATTACAAAGAGTGTGAGACTTTATACTTTGGGGTATGAGCCACTTATTAAAGGAAATTATTCTGTTAAAAATATATTGCATAAAATTTCACAGATTTTAATTAACTTTTTGTTTCTTTCCTTGAAGAAAAAACGGAGTTTAATACTTTCCATTTTTTGTTTTGATACAGGCTTCTAATTTTAGGTGTCTCTTCTGTGATATTTGTAAGACTCTGTGCCTTATAGTGAGGACTTTAAATTTAATCTTTTGTCATGATAGAATTGAGTATTTGTAGAATTAGTGTTTTCAGTATTTTTGAAATTATTTTTTTTCTGTGACTGTTTTTAAGATGAAAAGCAAAAGTCGTTCTGATTTATCGGAACTCAAAGTAGGGCACAGCACTATTGAAGATATAATGTCAAGAGCTTATGACAGTTTTGATATCCAGCTCAGCAGTATACAGTTACTGTACAGCAAACATGGTAAGTATTCATGAAAGTAATCTATCTCTGTATGACTAAAAATATTTTGGTGGTTGATGTGCCTTTTATATTTTTAACTGAAGCAGTGGAGAATCTTTGGAACATACTTCTTTAAACTCATATTCTAAACTCAGTCCTATAACATGTTATGAATTTCCAAAACATACCTTTAGGCCTTATATTTCAACCTTAGCTTTTACTAAATAAATAAACAAAATAAATCCCTTACTTTTGAAGATGTCTCATTTGATTTGTTGCATAAGTATTAGATTGTAATTAATACATTTATAGTACTTTCCTTCGGTACCTTTTCCTTGCTTCGCTCCAAATGTAAAACAAAATCCAGGAGCAGTTGTAAGTTTGATCATTTCGTGAGGATAAGGAAAGGATCAGAATCCTTTATTGAAGGATACTTCTACTAGTAGTTTGGGAACAATATAGAAGGAGTCAGAACCAAAGAATTCTTAAGTTTTTAATTCTTAACCCTCTAGCTCCAGAGGGGAATCCAGAGTCTAACCTCCCAGTACCATGCATGTTAAGAACTGGGCCCTTAAAAGTCTGCAGCATAGATGGGGTAGCTGTTTAGATGTTAATCCTGTGATATGTGTAACGAGAAGGAATCTCTTTCAGTGTTCAAAGCATAGGTTCTCTTTGCTCTTCTAGATGAGAACTGGCAAGAGGCTCGGAAGTTGAGATACTCATCTCAACATATCTTGCAGCCCTTGGATGTAAAAGTGGAACTTAGCAGAGCGATGGTTGTTACAGATGCAAGAATGCCCAAGTATGTGTGTTTTCCTATTTTGAAATTTTATGTTAAATGAAATTTTTTAGAAGGAAAAAAAAGGGAAAAAATCAAGGATCTAATTATACTTGTGCTAATTCACATCGGCCATGTGTGTTATCTTATAAGTAAAATACCTTCATAGAGAAAAATAGAGAATAAACCCAAGAAGCTGCCAAAGATTGAAGAGGTGACATAATTTTATATTGTTATAAAATAAGTATGTATAATATATGTAAAGATTTTTATTGAAGATATTACTACCTGTTTTAATAAGGTATTTCTAATAGCTACATTTCAGTTCACACTGGAAATACTGAGGAACAAAAAAATCTGAACTTACAAAGTGTCTTTTATAAACATCACAAAAATATTCTGAAAAGTAATGTGCTGTTATATTCCCTATCTTTCGCTTAGATTATTCATCTTCTTTGTTTACCTACGAGAGATCACTTCTCCGGGAAACAGCTCTTCATGCATTGAATTTGCACTTACGCTTATTTAGCAAAAAAACTATTGGTTATGGAAATTGTACTCAATCAAAAGAAAATGTATGTTACTATTAATGATGAAACTTTGATATTAAAAGTACTGAGTTAAGGCGGCAAAGATTATCTTTGCATGTGCTTTGGAAAGCACATCTTCAGTAATGTCTGATAAGGACACTACTACCTAAAAAAATCCAATCAGTTTTGAAGTACTTGCAAACTAGCACATTGATGTATTAAGAGGTAATTTTGTTTATTAAGTTATTAATAAAAATAATACTTTTATGTTACAACAAGCTAGTGTATGCTTATTCTTAACACTGTTGAAATTCAGATTTTAGCTAGGCACTTGAGAAAACTAATGGCATAAAAATAGACCTAGACTATTGCAGAAAATTGTGTAGTACAATCAGCCAAATCAAGAGGCAGTTTATGAGTTAAAAGAATTCCGAAGAATCTAGGATTTGCTTAGCAAGGAAAAAATTCCTAAAAATAATGTACCTCAACAGTGCTGTGTATTGTGAATGCAGATCAACGGTTGCATGGTATAATGGTGCCACCTTCTGGAAAGCTGGGTAGCCAGATTCTGAATTTTGATGCTCAATGAAACATCTTACTCTTTCTCTCATTACTTTTTCTCTGTTTGGTAGAGAAAGTGAGATAAGGGAAACAGAACTCACAGGAGTCTTTCTTTTTATGTCAGAAAGCCCAAGGAGAGATATTTCATTTCTGTGGTCATATAACAGAATGTTGTTTTAATGTAGTTTGTAATTGACATTTCTCCAAGTTATGCTAGTAGAACCTGGATTAAGAATGGTCTGCTTTTAATGAGAACACCTGTTGCAGTATTGTAGTACCACCTGTCCAACTGTCTTGGCTCCCAGGTGTGCTTCTCCTTTTGGCAATTTATCTGTCTAGGCTGATTCTGCAAAATTTTTCCCTAATTGATACTGTTTCTGTATTCCAAATTCTTATACAGCCACTTGGATGACGATAAATAGTTTCTACTTTTGTCTAGAAATTGGTAAATTTTTCTTCTACCGAGATAGTAATACTTCTTGGATGTCACCTGCTGCTTCTTTTTGAGTACTTACACTGTTTACAACTGTTAGTAATGCCACAGACAGCAGTTTGGTACTAGATAAGCATAATATCACAATGAGTTACTAATCATAACCAATGCTTTAATCTGCACCAGGAGAAAGTAACCATTTCACATCCAGCATGTTTATAGCATTACTCAACAACAGCTGAGGCCAGATTGGATGGAGCTTGGAGCAACCTGGTCTAGTGGGAGTTGTCCCTGCCCATGGCAGAGGGGGTTGGAACTGGATGATCTTTAAGGTCCTTTCAAACCCAAACCATTTTATGATTCTGTGGAACTGATGTGGGTTTTAGGTCTTTAAATTTAAAGTCAGTGTCTTTGTTTGAAGTGATTCTACTTCTTTTTGGTGAAAGTCTGTTCAAATAGCCTTAAATACATTTTCCTGCTTTCATTTTTAAAGGCTGTTATTTTATTCTTTCTATCCTTTATAGCTATGCCATTTATTCCTTTTTTAAATACCTAGCCCACTGCTATTGTCAGCTTAAATGTGCATAATTTCCAGGAAGTATTTTGTATACTTTGCTTGATGTTTTGGGCTGTAAACGTTCTAATGCAAACCCACCTCCCCACCTTTTCTTCTGCAAAATACTGTGTAAAGGCTTAGTTCTGTGTTTTATACAAGTAATTAAATTAAATATGCAAACAAGAAAGAACAATTGCTGATTGTGAGAAAAATATGTCACCAGTCAGAAGTGGCTATTAGTATTATTTGCAGTCCTGATCCACAAGACATTGTATCAAATGGAAATACAAATTACGTTAATAACTGGGTATTTTCTGGTTAAGCAATTCTGTGTGCAGCAGAAGTTGTGTGTGTGTGTGTTTGTTTGTTTAGATGAACGATTTTCTGACCATGAAGACTTGCGTGTTTTTCCAAAGAAAATTAGCGTGAAGTTTGAATGAAATAGTTTTAACATAACTTTGTTTACAAAACAGGTTCAAACTGTCTGGACAGCTGCCTTTACTTTCTATACAAATATCAGACCAGAAGCTCACAAGTATCTTGGAGCTAATTGATAGCATTCCTAAGCCAGAAAGTGCTCCTGCTACAAGTTCTCCTCCAAAAATAACCGAGGTAAGGTTTTTAAGAAGTATTTCATTAATAATTATCAGAAAAACGTCATCTTGCTATTAGCGTTGCAGTTTTGAAAGGTGCACAAGGAAGTGGAGAACAAGCATTTACTTAGTACCTCTTGAAAAACAGCTAAATCTCTAAAGCTATAGAAATTTTATTTGTTCCTTGGTTAGTTTATTGTGATCTTTAGTCAATAATTAAGAAATAGTTGTCCAGTGGTTGGATTTAAAATAAAAACACTCCAAACTTTTACTACTCTGGGAATTTGTAGTTTATACTAATCTTCACAGATTAACAAACATACATACTTTTGTTGAGGATTAGTTTAATTGTATCTTCAAATTTACGCACATATCAGTGTGCTGCAGTGTTTGGGTTCAGCTATTTTATATAATGAAGAAAAGGCTGAAACCTTGGAATTTTTAAAGTTGAAGTATTATGTGAATCTAGTCAAACAGGACTGCAGAAATGCCAGCTTCATTTCAGCTGACTTCCCAGCTCTTCCCAGCTTTTCTCTATTCAGTTATACAACATACTTGAGTGGGTGGCTGTTCTGCCTTGCATTTCTAAGGTTTAGGAGTGTGGAGTGAGTTCTCTCCCTGCTTTCCCACACCCTTGCCTTAATGAAAATGGTTTGGGTCACTGTTTCATGGTTTCTTTGAGACAGGGGATTGCCACTTTCTTGTTACTATTCCTGAAAAATATGTTTTACCTTTTGATACCAGCTGTTTCTAACAAAACTAGGAAGTGATCTCTGAATTGCTAGTTTTTAGCATCCCTCTTGTCTGTGTGATCTGGCCATGTTGTATGTATCTTTAAAGCAGTCCTATCATTTATGTGAACTCTCAAGGTGAAAGACTAAACCCTACAATTGTTTGTGTAGTCCAGAGCCAAAGGCACTCTCAAGAAGAACAGGTATGCAAACAACACACACATCTCTCCTTAATTTAGTATTCTGTGCAAGGCACATGTATGCTAAATAAACACATGGAGCATCCAGATGAGAATTCTTTACAAACTCAAACCACTGAGACTACTTTTTGAGGCTTGATGGGAAATCTGGCTTTGGTGAATAAACCATTTGGTTACCTTCACTATGAAAATTCAATTCTGTCATATATGGTAACACGTGGAGTGAGGATTCTTGTCTTTTGTCCACTCAAGCAGCAAAACAGTGACATTTCACACATTTTTTTAATACTATGTTCGGTTTTGGGCCCCTCGCCACAAGAAGTACATTGGGGTGCTAGAGCATGTCCAGAGAAGGGCAATGAAGCTGGTGAAGGGTCTGGAGCACAAGTCTTATGAGGAGCAGCTGAGAGAACTGCTGTTGTTTAGCCTGGAGAAGAGGAGGATGAGGGGGAGACCTTCTGGCTCTCTACACCTACCTGAAAGGAGGTTGTAGCGAGGTTGGTGTTGGTCTCTTCTCCCAGGTAAGAAATGACAGGACAAGAGGAACAGATGTGTTGTTTCTGTCCATCTTTTGATCTGTGGAGTTGGATGTTTGAACCTCTTTGCTGTGTTTTGTGATGTATTCTCTCTGCAGCTAGATAAGTGTGCAGTAATTGCTGCTTCTACCCAATTTAGGCCTCATTTCTCCCCATGCATTTAATTTTAGTAACAGAAGTATTTGAATGTAATGATTTACACTTAAAGATCCATTTCCTTAACTTGTAAAACTTAAGTATATATTTGTGCAATGAATTCAAGCAATAAATTTTGTGGTATCTCCTGTTTCAGACTGCAATATCCCCTGTGCTCTCAGCACCACACTTATCTCAAGGTGTGTTTCCTGTTTTGGATCTTCATTCATTTGCTGAGTCAGGTAAAGCAATGTATTCTGAAGTCTGATTTAATAAATAGATCAAGTTTTTGAGTTCATTGAATTAACTTGTTTCTTTTAAGTGACCAGTTGTGTCTTTGTTTCAAGTTCTTGAAGGTTGAGTAGTGTTATATTTTTTGCAGCTTATTATAATTCACTCTGTACAAAATATCTTTGTATTTTCTCATAGTAGGAAAATTCTGTATGCTTGTTCTTACTGAAGGCAAAGCAGTAAAATGTTTGCTTGGTAGAATAGGTTTGTTTATTTTGTCTTTGCATATGTTACTACAAATATCTATTCAGAACATCTGAAGTAGTATGTATGTAATTTTTTGCTTTGGTATGTACTTAATCCTCTGTTGATGGTTTTGATAATTTTCTTCTGGTGAAGGATTTTTCTCCTACTGAGATGGATTAGCTTAAGATAAACTGTTAGAACTTGTTACAAACAAGTATCACTTCAATTTCTACAGGATCAAACAGAAGATTGGCTGTGGAGAAACAGAGCATGATTAATACTGCCTTGCTGTTCAAAGAACTTAGCTGGATTGTAACATTCCATCTAGTACATTGGCTATGTAACTACTATATGGCGTTCAACAAGGCCAACACCAGCGTTGAGGCAATCCTAAACACAAATATAGGCTGGGCAAAGGGTGGATTGAGAGCAGTCCTGAGGAGAAGGACTTAGGTGTGTTGGTTGATGAGAAGCCCAGCATGAGCTAGCAATATGTGCTTGCAGCCCGGAAAGCCAACGTTATCCTGGGCTGCACCAAAAGAGGCATGACCAGCAGGTTGAGGGAGGTGATTCTGCCCCTCTACTCCACTCTTGTGAGAACCTCTCCTATGAAGACAAGCTGAGAGAATTGAGGTTGTTCAGTCTGGTGAAGAGAAGGCTCCAAGGAGACCTTAGAGCAGCCTTCCAGTACCTGAAGGGGCTACAGGAAAGCTGGAGAGGGCTGTTTTGTAAGGGCATGTAGTGATAGGATGAGGGAGAGTGGTTTCAAACTGCAAGAGGGTACATTTAGATTGGATATTAGAAGAAATTCTTCCCTGTGAGGGTGGTGAGACACTGGCGCAGGTTGCCCAGAGGAGTTGTGAATGCCCCCTCCCTGTCAGTGTTCAAGGCCAGGTTGGGTGGGGCTCTGAGCAACCTGGTCTAGTGTAAGGTGTCCCTGCACATGGCTGAGGGACTGGAACTGGGTGATCTTTAAGGTCTCTTCCAAGCCAAACCATTTTATGATTTTATGAATTCTTAAAAACTAGGGTGTTATGAGAGCGAAACGGGCAACAATTAATTTGAGAAAGTAATAACTATATATAGATTATAGATTAAAGAAGTCTGTTTTTAATTTATACTATGCATACAGCTGTGCAGTCAGTTTAAGTGATTCATGTTATTTCTGTCTGTAACCCCAGATTCAAAGGTGCACTTAAGTCTTAGAAAATACCTCTTATTGTCATTTGTTCAGTTTTGTCAAAAGGATACTTGTTCCACAGCTATCTTTAACTTCACTGTTTATTATTAGAGCCTTGTGAGATGGTGCAATTTATTTGTCTTAGTTATACTTCTGTGCTAATGTCAGGTGGATTAAAAGCTTGGTAGTCCTTAGGAATGTGTCCTGAAATGGGAGACCCTTAGCAGGGAGAAATCTGAAGTAGTGTCACTGATAGAGACAAAGGCTTTGCTGCAGTCACTAGCAGTCAGACCGGCAGAAGAGTTATTAGGCTATAGGTACACACTGAAGGGAAAATGAGCCACAGTTTGTGCTGTCTTTTGCACAGCCAATAGGGAAAGAATGCTGATGAAGGAGTTAGTTGATGAGAATTGATTTATGGTAATGTGATAGAGGGAGCTGTAGGTATGATGAGTAAGTTGTGGAAGCAGGAGCAGAGATAACTATAGAAACAGACTTGTTGGTTGCTAATTATCAGCTAGGTAATCTTCCCATACTTGTATATTTAAGTTTTTATAGATGTAGATGTAAATTGTAGGTCATAGTACTGCAAAATATTGACAGTCTAAAATTTTTATGTAGTGTTATTGTGAATTAATCCTTAGAATCAGAAGAAGAATTTTATGATGCTCTAAGCAGTCCTGTGGAAGACATGCCATTTTTTGAAGCCCCATCTGGTTCCCTGAAGCGAACTAGCAGTACAAGGCGAAAAAAACTACGTAAACAAGAATCTTTGAAAAATATGACAGAATTCCAGCTAAGGTTTGAAGTAGCTGAGGTAAAGTTTCTTATACAAAACTATTTCTCTGAAGCACATCTGAACTGTATGTTTTCCCTGTTTGTGTGTTCCTGAATCTGTCTGCAGAAGTATTGATCCCCATTTCTTGCTGAAACTTATCTGTAGATTTTTTTCCAAGTTTCAGTTGTGCTTCTGAATCCTTGTCATCGCTGAAATGCTTTGATTTATCCACTTTATTTCCCAACTAATTTTACCACTGAGTTTCTTTTACTTAACTATCACTCAGAATTCACATTAGGTATTTGTTTTGACTTAAGATGTAGGTTTTCACATCTTTTTTTTCCAGACACTGCGGTAGTTACTGGTGAAACTTCTTTAGTGTTTCATCTTGTAGCAAGCACCCTATTTTTCTGCTCTTAAGTTTTCCCAGACTCTGTTGGCCTCACAACTAAATCCGTAACACGTTCACTATGAGGTGTTCTATGTGTTTTTCTTGCTGTTTCAGACTTGGGGAAGAAAAAGAGTATTTTACCCAAATGCAAGACACTGTTTCTAACTGCATCACTTGGTCTAGTGAAAGAAGTGATCTCTTACCACTATCAGTACCTTTGTCATTAGACCATAATGATTATGACAATGTTATTGCTGCTACTCACTGTGTTACTTAACTGAATTTGTATGGTTTATTTGTAAGCTTTACAATTTCTCTTTTAGGGTAGGGCTTATAAAATGGCTTCAACACATCATAACTAGCTTGCAATGTATCTTACTATATACTATACCTTAATTGAAATGTACTGGGTTTTTTGTGATGATGAGACTTTGTTTAAGAACTAGTCTAAAGACAGATGCCGTATTTTACATTATTCTCTAATGGAAACTACTTCACAATCTTTAAGAAAAATATATGGTTGAGAATCTGTTAAGAATCACCTTTCTATTTGTTGGCTTTATAGTTTAAAATTACTTTACTGGGTTTGGTTTTGATTTTCCCTATTCATAGAGAACATTATGTGAAAAGGAAGAGTACATACCTTCATTTTGCTTTGGTTGTAAAAGACAGATCAGCTAGGTATTCATTTAACAACATATTTATTGTGCATGGCTGAAAAAGTAGGAAGTCCTCTCACGTGATACTCAGCTTGGGAGTCTAACTCTTAACAGGAGAGTTCAAAGAAATTCCAGTGAAAGCAATAAACTTTACGCTGACTGAAAATATAGTTTTGACTGGGTTGAACATTACAAAATGCTTTACAGAGTTGTTTTTAAAAATAAATTAGTTCATGTAAGTGAAACTTTGGTATTACATTTGTGCACGTTTGTAGTTTTTGTTAAAATAGTAGCAAACAGTATTCTAGTGATTTTGCTTGTTGAACTGTTTATTTTTTCGACGGTATTTGCTGTATAAGTTAAATGATCAATAGACCTTAACCAGTAAAATGTGTGTAAATATATAATCCCTTACCTTTCTTTTTTCTGTTTGTGTTTAGGTGTTAATTAAATTATGCCGTCTTACTGGTAGTACTGAGACACCCGTGCTGCAGCTTGATATCGTAGGGTTAGGCACTGAACTGAAATTAAGAACATTTGACATGACTGCCAGTGCTTTCCTTCGTGAAGTTTGTCTGCTGTGCCCAGAGTATATAGGTAAGTACTTACAGTCTGATTAAGAATTTGTTCACAAATAGTATTGTGAATTTGTCTTTAAAAAGCCTGTAGAGCTTTCTTGTCAACTGATAAAGGTTTGCTTCCTAAATTAAATGTGAGGCTGAGGAGGGGAGAGGAGGGAAAAGTAGTTCGGAAGGTCATTCTCTTAGTAGTGCTTTGGTAAATATGTTCTAGTGCTGATGATTTTAGTAGAGACATGGAACTATCTTAGGTCTGCAGAAGAGATTTTGTGTTTAAATAGTAACAACACCTAGTTTGTGCTCTATAGGTGACTAAAAGAATTGTAGAAAACTTATCAATTTTATTTGTTTGTTTTGGTTAGAAAAAGTAAGTTTTTGATTCTTTTTGGGTTTTTTAAGATGATAATGACAAGCCAGTTTACATCATTACTACTCTGGATAATGTTGAAGACGATCTTCTCACTCTGGAGTACATAAAGGTGAGAAAAGAGCAAACGTTGCTTTTGAATTTTAAGCCAATCATAACTAGTACAGTAGTATTAAGCAATTGTTGAAGGTTTCTCCTTACTTATTCCCTAACATATAGTCATGTGCAAAGTCTCTACTCCCTAAACAGATTAACTTGTACATCTGAAGTTGTAGTGGTTTTTGGAATAAATTATTTCTAATGAAAATTGCAAACTCGTCTTGATTTGTTTGTTTGTTCTATGTGCACTTTTGGTGGAATAGGCTGATATTAATGGACCAGAACTGAAAACTGCGTATCAGAATGTTCTACAGAAAATAAAGGTATGATATGTTTTTTTAACATAACTTTCTCATTATGGAAAGAGAGGCATACTGGATAAACCTAACTTATTCTTTTAGGTGAACTTTTCATCTCTAGATGTTAATTTGCATACTGAAGCTCTGCTGAATACTATGAACTATCTGAATAATCTTCTACCCAAACAAGAAACTAAAGTTGCAGAAGAACTGGTCCATGAAAAAATAGAGGAGAAAAAGGATGTTCTTAAGAAATTAAGTAAGTTTCTTTAATCTTTTTTTGCATCCCTCTTTTCATTTCTCTCTCTTCATTTATTTAAGTAAAGGAGAAAACAGGCATATTTTCTATTTTTGTAAGCCTGCCAATGACGTTTGAAATGAGAAATTTTGTTTAGAATATATTTACTTATCCACTTCACAGACTTTTTTAATTTCAGTGTTAATAAAAATGATAGCCATCAGAATATTATAGAGTAGTAAGGATATATTGTTACTCCCTGGCTGGAAATGTATAGATGAGGAATAATAAAAAATGAGGCAAGGTAGGTGTTGCAGCTGTTTACATTTCATGAGGTAGAAATATTAAGCATGTTTTTGTAGATATATATTAAAATTAATTTAGTTTTGATAATCTGTATAGGACAATAGTTTACTGACAGTGGTTATCTTTGTAATGAGAATAATATTTTTACATTACAGCATTTATGCACAAAAGTAAGGAAATAAAAAAAAATTATAGGTTAGAAAATTTAGCATGCAGGTGAAAACTTCTCGTGATAAGTGCATTATTTCCAAATAATAGTATAATTACCGCTTTTCTCTAACTCCTCAGTGAAATGACTTTGTACACTATCTTTCTTCCAATCATCAAAATACTTCTATTAGTGTAGGTTTGCAACCTGTAGATATGTACTCATTTAGCTATTTATTGATGCGGAGACATTTGCTATAGGAAATAATACAAAATACACATTACTGTATTTCAGAAGTCTTAGGATAGTTTTGGTTACTAGTGATCTACTGATTTGCTAAATGGCCAAATTCTGTTTGGCATTAATTTTGTAGGAATAATTTGTTGGAATTGCTGCTTTACTTTTACGAACTGGCACATGAATTTGTATTCACCTTGAAGTGTAGTTAGTAGGAAGTCCTTGCATGGTGGAAGATGGCTTGAGCATTTTTAATCTTTTGTTATATGAAGCTGGTACTAGCATTTATTAAAATAAATTACTGTGTTTTTAGGGGCACATTAAGTAGACTATGAATTCCTGCAATTTGGGAGAAATCTGGTGAGCCTCCTCATGTTTATCAAATGTACCTGGTACTCTGTAGGTATCTGTTTTCTATGTATAAGTTCAGGGTTCCTAGCTTTCCTTGGCCTGCAAAAGCATTAGCACTGTTGCATCCTGAAAGGGTGCAGGCCAGTCAGTTATCTAACAGTATCGGTCTGAAGGAATTTTTTGCCTTTAATAAGGCTAATCTCATCTCTTTCCATGTGCATTTTTCTGACATACTGGTCAAGGCATACCTTTGTGTATTCAAGGCAATGAGTGTATGCAAAAAAACCCAAAACCATAAATTATCTTGTGTTTCTTTTTTTGTTTGTTTGGGGTTTTTTGTTTGTTTTCTTTTTTTGGGATGAATTGAGATTTGATTGCCTTACAGTTATTTTATTACTTTATATTTCAAGAATGTCAGTCTCTTGTGAATAACTTGCCTGCTATGCAGTTTTATCATTCCCTGACCAAGAGTTCAGCAGGTCTGATTTGTTGATAATGTGCAAGAGCAAATAAACAGATCACCTCAAGTTTCTGATCTTATGTCTGGGAGCTACTTTGAAATGAATGCTTCTGTTAGATGCTCAGCATTGTGCTAGTGATGTTCATTTCTGCTCTCACAGGGACTTCTCTGAGATCTTTGCAATTACTGCTTGCTGTTAAATCGTAAAACACTGATGGTCCAGCAAGTTATTAAAACAGAAAACACGCGCAAACAGTATGGTAGAGAATAATTCTCAAGATGATTCTAGTTAAAGTATTGTAATAACTTACTCTGTATTGCTGATTTCAGTAGCTGCCTTGTATGACTGACCTAGCCTACCCACTGGTACACTGATTAGATCTCTCTGAGGCTAACTGTGTTCACTGGAGTTAGTTATTACAAGCATTTCAAGTTAAATTTCAGGACTAATTTGCTGTCTTTAAACCTCAAGTATCACATTAGCAATATTTGGTGAGATTTTTTGAGAATGTAAATTTGTGTTGCCTTTACAAATGTATTTCTGTTTTGCCAAACAGAAATACATTTGTAAGTCTAGTGTATACTCATATTCAATTAATATTTCACAGTGTTGCTGAGGGTTGGTGATTTTATTGTGAGAGGCTGGTAAACTAGTAGCCTGATTTGTGTTTTTTGAAGTAGAGGTTGGGACAGAAACTGTACCTGTATTAGGGAAAAAAAAATCACTCTTTTGGATGCACAGCTCTTTTTGGGATTTGAGTATTTGTTTCCCATATGTATTTAAATGAAATCAGTTATATTAATTTATTTTAAGCATTGTGAAAGTAAAGGTTATTATTGTGTCTGGAACCAAACAGGTTATTAACAAAATGGGAGAAAATAAGGTTTATAGCCTTTGTTTTAGAGAAGGAGACAGAGGAAGGTGGAAGAGAATATTTTCCTTGGGAACGAAGAGAGATCAGTTTAGGATGAGATGTGGGAAGAGTACTAATATGTTACGGAGCCATTGTCTTTCAGCTGGTGATTTTTTAGGATTCCATCAGATTGTTAAGAAGTTTAGTTCCTCAGCTTGTGCTTTGTAGGTGTTTTGTAGGTTTCTGTTACATAATAGCACTGAGAAGTGAAAGGTAGAATTTTTCTTCACAGAGCATTTATTCCTCCATTTAACTGTATTTGCTAAATTATTTTTTTCTGTGTGAAATTGTCCTCATTCATGGTTCTTTGTTGATTTATGTTCTACAGGGACATTTTTGGACACTAGATAAAATACCATTTGTGTACCTATGATAGTCTGTGAAATCAAAGGGTTCTGTTTTATTGCTTAATGAGGGCTGTGGACAGAAGGTTCATCACTTCTCCAGCTTTGACCCATTTTGCTTTGCAGGCAAACACCAAAGTGTCTGGTATCTAATACAATTATTGGAATAAAAGGATTGAATTAGTTTCTTATGGATTAACATGCAAAAATTTAGACTTCACACAGTGAAGTTCTCCTTCTTTCTCCCTGACTCCTATACAGCTGTGCAAACTAAACTTTGACTGAAAGCAGTTATTGATAAATTTACCATGGCTCGTCTTCTGTTAGCAACATACAATAAAATCATACGGCTGAAGCTGGTGTAATTATGGAACCATAGCTTGATTGTGAGGGTTGAGAAAGCCTTAGCATACTCACACACAATAATTAAAGGTAGTATCTTATTTGAAAAGCTAGGCTGTGGGAAAATGGATTGAATGTTTATTACTTTTAATTTTGCTGCGTTTAGCTTTGTATGTAGATTACCTAATAAGAATTTATCACTTAGGACTCGAAGTCCCTGAATGTAAGTTGTGATATTTCCCTTTGTCATTTAAAGAAGCATATAGCATTACTTCAAATTTGATTTTCATAAAAAACAGAGTGCTATTGGTTGAGTCCCTTGTCTGTTGACTTCTGTATTTAGCACTGCGACTTCAGTTAGTGTTGTGTGACATCAGTCACATCTACTTAAAATGAACAGAGATTATTTCTGTTAACATGAAATAGAATATTTTTACTCTTATTTAGTTTTGGGAAAACCAAAAATGGGCTAAATATTTGGATACCTTTGTTCTGAAAGGCACTGTATTTGTGGTTGTATTTTCAGGTCATAAGGTTGTTCATACTCATTTTGAAGGATGCCCCCTGCTGCTTCTCTTCAGTCTCTAGTTATATTAATGGTATTTTCATGTTTAAAACTTAAGTTTAGAAAATATAGGTTGTGGGGATTTATTAAAAAATTGCCTACTGTATGTAAGCAAGACCATTGATTGCAGATGGCTAATCAATAGAATGGATAGGGTAGTGTATTAACGTAGGCATCATGTTATCACAGTTTGAGGTGAACTGCTCAGTCCTGAACAACCTATCTCTAATTTTGTATTGTGCTCGGCAGATGTATATTAAATATATTTCTTGCAGTTAATAAAACACTGATGTTGATTACTACAGTTTGTGAAGCACATAAAGACTCCTGTATATGCAATCCTGTATATACAATTCCTTTGTGTTCTTTGTGCTAGTGCATTTTGCCAGTGCTGCAGTCTTGATACAAGCTAGGTTTTGGAGAAGGAATACTAAAATACTGCATCTCCTCCTAGAAGAATTGTAAATTTTATTATTTTGTATTTTCCACAGCATCAAAAAAATCGAAGTATGAAGATGTTATCGACCTTAATATCTGTGCAGATTTATCCTGTTTACGTGTCTTTATTAGAGAGAAAAAACATAGAATAGCTGAAATTCACATTGAAGGTAGGAACAAAATTTGAATCACAAAGGCACTAAACTTCATAACCAGAATGGTCTCTAGATATTTTGTGGGGGTTTTTTTTTCTATTTTTAAGGTCTGGATAGCCAAGTGATCATGAAGAAAACAGCAACAGAAGTGACTGCAAAATTAAAGAACATCATTATTGTGGATTCTGATGAGATGGCATTGTATAAAAAGGTACACATTTTCATGTATCATTGATTTCTGAATGGAATATTGATGCTAAATTGAACTTGCCTAGTGGACTGTACTTATTAACTGTGATTATTTTTTTTCAATGTTTTAATAATGTAGTTGCTGGGAGTATTGTCTCTAGGCAGAAAGAATCACCCACAAGTGGTGATTTTTAGGGTGACGTTGATTTTGTGCAACTGTGATGTCCAGCTGCTCATTAAGTGCCTTATTTTGTTGACTTGAATGGACAGAATTATTTAAGCTGAGATTCCAAATGAATATTTTCATCTATTTCAATGAATTTTTCTTTAATTTATTGTTGAGATATTTGAAGTAAAAATGTCTTAGAAGTATGAGTATTTAATTTTGGAATTCAGTTTCATCAGCGTAAGTTTTTACAGCAGAGATACTATTTTTTTTCTTCCTAAGGCTCTTTACATCACAGGAAAAGAAGTCTTCAACTTCAGAATGGTATCATATGTGAATGCTACAGATGGCATTGCATATACAAATATGGATGTTGTTGACAATTGCATTTACCTAACTGTTGGATGTATTCAAGTAGTTTTTGTCAACAAGTTTGTTTCATCTATTTTGGTAAGTTAATTTTTCCAGGTACTGTTCCTTAGTAGTCAGATAACATTGTCAGAACTAAAAGAGGATAGAGCATCCTGTACGAGGTGGTGCCCATTTGTATAAGAACCCTTATATACTGTGTAAAAACTTCACTGGAATTGTTGATTGGGCTGTTTACTTTCCTTCTCCACGTGTTTGTTGTTGTCATGTGGGTGGTTAAGTAACAATATTTGCTATTATTAGTAATTTTTTTTCTTTAAATGACTTGTGGCAGCTTTTAGGTGTACACACTGTTCATTGTTTATAACGCTGAAATACAAGTAATAAACCATGAAAATTAGTGCCTTTTCTATAAATTCTGCTAAGTAAATCTATCTTTTACTGTCCATATGAGTAAGTAAAATGCAATTCATAAAGATAATATTACAAGATCTTGCAATAGTGTTATTCTTAATAAAATTCCCAAGATCTGTATTCTTTTCCTAGGCTTTTGTAAACAACTTTCAAGCCGCCAAGGAAGCTCTTACTGAGGCAACTGTTCAAGCAGCAGAGAAAGCAGCTACAGGTGTAAAAGAGCTAACAGAGCGTAGCTCCCGTTTGGCACTAGATATCAATATTAAAGCTCCTGTTGTGATAGTTCCACAGTCTGCAATGTCTGCAAATGTCCTTGTGGCTGATCTTGGTCTAATTACTGTGAAGAACCAATTCTTTATTGCGAAAACAAAAACGCGGTATAATCTTCCACCTGTTGTTGACTCTATGACAGTGAAATTGAGTGAACTAAAGTTATACAGGTAATGTAGTGTCAAGATATTTTTTTTTAATTCATGTAGTCATTTTAGGATAGTTCAGTTGGGGGGCTTTGAGAAGCTGTCAAAATAATTAGTTAATTGTTGGTGATTGATGAAACAGCAAATTAATAAAGATTTTGTGAAGACAATTAAAATGGTTTAGGAGAAATAGTAATCTACACATCTTTTAATAGAAGCAAATGTTTATCTAGGGAGTGTTGTGTAGAATGATAGATTTATGCATCATTCACTACTTTGAGACAGGTTATACCCATTTATAAATGGTGATTTTGTTGGGGTTTTCAGGCTATAGAGATGAGGAAAGATACCAAGTCAGATAGCTGTAAAGAAGTGTTTGAAAATGAGCCTTGGAAGGGGGAAAGAGAAGGGAAGGGAATTTTCAAACACAGTTGAGTACTGAAGAAAGAAGGAGTTGCTCTCCAGTGGAGAGCAGATAAGAGGTCGTAACTTGCGGGAAGTTAGTGTGTTTTGTGACTGGTGTGTCTCCTCCCTGCCAAGAAAAGATGCCTAGTTCATGAAGTAAGGCTTTAACTAGGGATACTGGGAGTAATACGAAGACTGTTTTACAGTACTACTTAAAAAGATGAGGAAAGGACAGAAATGTGCTTGTGTCTGTTAGGATCTGTAAGTGAAGCATATCAAGCTGGGAGTATTTTGTTTCTGTTTACAGATCATGCTATGAGCAGGGTTCATTGCAAACTGAAGTACAGTTGCTGCAGCCGGTCAATCTGGAAGTAGCTGTTGAACGAAATCTAGCTGCTGCATGGTATAATGAAGTTCCTGATATTGAAATATCTGGGCGACTCAAGCCTATGAATGTAAGCACTCATTTCTGAAAGCAGCTGTTAAAATGTCAGTGGAAAATGGATTAATTTTTTTGTCTGTAAAAGTTGAAGTTCTGTAGGGTATGGTATAGTGGATCTTATTTTTTCATAGGGAAAAAGGAAGTGAATAGCTTTCTCTTCTAATCTAAAATCTGTATTTCATCTATGATACTGCAGGCAGACTTCATGCTATATATTACTATTGCTAGTTAGAATTGGGTATGCACTTACAACCTTCTTTTACCTGTCAGTTAGTATCTTTCGAAAGGATGATTGGAAAAAATTGAGAATTATTGGTCTGTTCATTAGCAGCGCGATCACATGCTGAATTCATACCCATGACAAGCCTGAGTATGAGTTAGTGCATTTAAATTTAACATCCGAAAATATAACACTTGTCAGGTGTATGAGGAAAACCAATTTGCCAAACTTTGAAATAGAGCTAGTAACCATTACTGTGAAGTACTTTGTGACTAAACTTGGATAACAATTTTGGGTGACTTTCAGTCAAACTATACATATACAACTTATATCATTCAAATTGTAGCTTTGTGAAGATGGTTTGTGGACAAAATGAAAATAATGCATGAATTACTTCTGATATCTAGAAGTTACTGTGAGGGGTTGTGTGGATTTGATAAAAACATCTTGGTTTGTTCTTGAGTCTCCTAAAAACAGACTCGGATGAGATTAATTTGGTTTGTTTATTTGTGAACTTAAATTTTAGTTACCAAAGGTTTTTTGAACTGAGTTTTTCTGAGTTTCTAACAATCTTTTTTTTAAGCTAATTCTCAGTCAGGAAGATATTACTACAATATTGAGGACACTAAATGAAAACATAGGTGGAAGCTCTGGTGCATCAACATCTTTACCAGAACTGAAAGATACAACTAGCCATTCTAGTGATATGCATAATAATTCACAGCACTCTGCAGGTAATGTTTTCTAAAACTGCGTGTGGCCTAGCATTTTAGGTATTGCTGTCAATTTATTACTTCTGTTGGAATTACCTCTATGAAAGGATGCCAGATTCAGCTGTTTTTAACAGTATTCTATTATCTTGACATTGTGGTTTGAGCTATACCCAACAACAATGATAATGAATAGGAGCAACTGGGCCACTGTAGTGAGTTTTGTAACATGATCTGTTTTAATGTGAGGACTGTTGTGCTCTACTGGCAATAATGCAGTGAGTACCTAACAATCTTGTCAGCTAGATTTGGTAAACATCCTAACTTTGGAAAGTTGCTATATTACTCTTTTTCCTTTGTGTGATGACTCTGTTGCTGTTCAGTTTTAGATCTGTTTGTCTGGTCATAGTGATGGCATTCATAAAAGTTTTTCTATTCTGTAGGTGTCATTGCCCATAAACTGTTCAGCACACACTAAAAAAAAAGGAAGTAAGGTTAAGAAAATAATCTTTTGTTTAACTCTTCTATTAAATGTGAAAAATAGCAAAAACATGGAAAGATGACCAAATGAGAGTGAAATAAACTTGTATTCTTTGTAACATTCTAACGCATGGTACCATATAACATTCAGTGAAGTTGTACATTTATATCTTAAAGATGGTAAAAACTGCATGTAGAATGTATAAGCGGAGTATTTTGTTTTCTCAAATGTTGTGTGATTTCACCAAAAGTAGTTACAGAGAACATGATAAACATATCCTGAGCGTGGATGGATTTCATGTGGAGGAAACTGGAAGTGATTGTCTTTATAGTTATTAGTGAGGAAGCTGGCTTTTTGTTTTTTGTTTTTTTTTTTATTTGCAGTCTATTAAGTCATATTAAGTGTTTTTCTTATTTCTGAAAGGTGTAACTGTTGTGACATCAGCTGTGGTGGAATTGCATTCACCTGTGAAAATAAAAACAACACTAAAATTGGACTTCAGATTTGACTCTCTGACTTTAGTACTGTATAGTCCAAATTCAAAACAGGTAAATATAATTTTGGTTACAAAGAGAAGAAACATCCTTAAGGTTGCCTAGAGTCCTAGAAATTCTGGACAGAAGTAGTTTAATTTATGAGGAGAGAGAGTGATTTCTAGCAATAGTAACAAACATGATGGAAATGATAAACAGCTATTTTAACTAAATCATGTGGCAAATATTACAGGAAAGAAATTAACCAGTGGTACCCTGTAAGTGGCATCTTCTGTGATTTGATTAAAATTTTGCTGGAAACTTATCTTAATTTAAAATACAGTTTGGGAAGAAAAAAATGCAGAGTGATGCAACCTATTCTTAGTTACACACACACTTTTATGGACACACACACACATATAAATAAAATGGTGGAGGAAGATTTTAAATTTGTATTACAATATGAATGCATTTTTATTCTTCTTAGTTTAAATTTACAAAACTTGTCAGCAAATTTCTGGCTATTAGTTTGATAATATTTTATTGTAAACTTACAGTCTGTTGTTTTAGATTTTGAACAGTTTTCCAGTATCTGGCTAAACACTATGTAGTCATAAGAGGCAAAACTTAATTTCTTATTTGGGATTGTAGCGTATACTATGTATTTTAAACAGCAAACAAAACAAAATTGCATATGACAACCTATACTTTCTTTTAAATATTGCCTCCCTTTCCCTAATGTAACTTGCTTTTAGCAAGCTAGTAGAAGGGTAAAGCTTTGCTTTTTTTTTTTGTTTTCTCTGTATAGTGGTGTTTATTGTTGTCTTTTGAATCCTTGTGGGTTTATTTAATATGTTATTGTGAGAAATCTTACCAGTTAGAATAAAGCTGTATATCATACCTGTGTATTATTTCCATTACTTGTAAGCAGATCAATGAACATATTTGCATTTTATTTAAACAGGTTACAAATTTGGATCAGAGAGATGACCTGTTGAAGCTTGCAGAGTTTAAGTTAGTTTTGATGTCAGCTGCTGTCAAAATGTTATCAGATGGTTCAATGAATGCTTCAGTCAAGCTAGCAAACTGTACATTAGATGATAAAAGACAGTCAATCCAGAAGGCTACACCAAGGTCTGTATTTTGACATAAATTACTGTTTACTGGAGTTTGACTAAGAGTACCAAAAGTTTCCATGTTAGTATTCTTTCAAAACTGCAATTGTTTTGGTGTAGGTGGTTCTTAATGTATATGTTACTGTAGACTTAACATGTCTTAGTTGCCTTTTGTTCTGCATGTTGTTTATGAGAGATAATATAAATGCTAGAAACAAACTTAAATATTAAAAAAACAGTCTTTAAATATTAAATTAATAAATGCATATGGAAACACATTTCATAGGTTTAATAGACCATTAACTAAGTAAGACTAAGGTTTTTTTTCACGAAGAATAACAAACTTATGTGAAGTACAATAACTTTTGCTATGTAAATAAGGAATTGTAATGGTTTGACTTATTAAAATTAGGAACAGGTTTTGTTACCAATATATGGGAATCCAGTTAGTTTTGAAGATTTATAGAATTTGTATTAATATTTTTATTGGTCATGTTTAAAACTTTTTTTGTTACTTTTAAAATTCACTCATTAAAGTATTCCACCTGGGTGAGAATTTTGGGGTTTTTTTCTGTATTTGTGACTGCTTTTTTATTGTCTCAGTAAGTGCTATCTTAATGGTCTTTCAGGATGGTGGAAATGAAACATGGATTTGAAAAGAAAGTTATGATGGATATAAGCTACAAGCAGGGGAGAGATGGCACTGTTCTTGATGTGATTGTTCAAGAGATATACCTTTGTGCAAGCATGGAGTTTCTACTTACTGTTGCAGATATTTTCCTAAAGGCTAATGCAGAAAGTGCTGCTGCACAGAGAAATCTCAAACAGTCATTACCTTTAAAGGAGCAAGGTATATACTAGAAATACTTGTATTTAAATAGCAGTTTAATTTTGGCACTATGATACTATTTTAGAAATTTTAGTACTCCTTTTATGGTATTTCCTGTGTTGGTGTATGTACAACAGCTTCTTTTAACCATTGATGTTTCTTTGTATCGTGGAAATTGGTTCGAAATTACAGCTGGCTCACTCTAGGTTTGTTTGTCTCTCTTTGCAATCTCAACAATGTTTATAATGATGTTTTCCACCATCACAGTTTTCATCCTTCCTGGGAATGATGGAGCATATTATATTATGCTTAAATATTAATTCAGCCTGCCTAGATATTGCTGCCTAGAAATGTTGTAATTTCAGATATCCACTGATGCATATTTCTTCCTAGATCAGGAAACAGGCTTTTAGCTTGAGCGCCCAATTTGGTCTTTTCCAGCACAGGACCCTATGCCTTACATCAGAAATTTGTCCATTAGAGCATCAGAGCAGGAAATGGGCTATTTATGCTTCCAGGCCTCAGGTACTTCATATCAGGTCTGCAAAGCAAGTCCCTTCTTTTTTGGTTTTGTTTTCCTGTACCCTAAATATCTTAGTTATGTCCACCTCAGCTAGGCCTGCTGTGATTATTTAGTAGATGATCAAATTTAGACAAATTAGGAAGTCTTGCATTAAGGCATATTGGTTCTGCAAGTGCGTAAATCAAGCGCCAGTAAATGCTCCATTATTGTTCTATGAAAAAATGTGTGTATTGCTGCTCCAGAGAGCAGAAAATGTGTCCAGCATTTTCATGAGACCCTGTCATAGCTGGCTGATACAAATGTTTAGTGAAGCTGATGCATTTGCTGGTATCAGAGGTAATAACAGTAGTGGTGCTGTTAGCCTTTTCATTTTGACAAGTCAAAGTAATTAGAGCTTCAATGGTTTTGTGTCTCTAGTGAAGAGTCTAGGAGTAAGTCAGTTTCAGGTATCTACAGGTTTTCTGACACAATTTATGCTAGACCTTATCACTAAATCTTGAAAACTTCTCTATAAGGTAAAAGAGAGATGTAAGTAATGACAATTTAATGTTTGGACATTTAATCTAATTTAATTTATATTTTTGAAGCACCTGTGCAGCCTGTATCTACCATGGAAATGAACATTGTTGTTAAAAATCCAGAGATTGTGTTTGTGGCTGATTTAACAAGAAGTGATGCTCCTGCATTGGTAGTTACAACACAGTGTGAGGTCTTCATTAAAAAGAGCCCTGAAAGGTATAGCATGACAGCTGCTGTTAAAGAGATACAAATGAAAGCATGTCCATTTCTTCCAGAAAAAAGGAAAGGGAACATTACTACGGTGAGTTTGCAAACATCCAGTTTGTATTTAAAAGGTGCTGTGTAACTTATACTACTAGAATACAAGTTATGTCTGAAGCTTTTATCATTAGAATGTATCACAGACATGAGTAAAATTATGTATCTGACTTATTTTGTTGATTTTATTCTGTTTATCTGATATGCCAAAAGCATCGTCTTGATCTGTGGCTTTGGGGTTTGCTTTGTATGACAAGCTAAAACTAAGAGTCCAGAGGAGTAAAATGTTAATAATGTCTTATATGCCATGTAAGCCAACTAAATAGAATATTATGAGTGTACACTAGTTCAAATGCATTGTAGTAAATGTGAAATACTTTCAATCTGAACCTTTGCATTATATAGCTATGGAAGTGAATAACAAAGGGTCACAGGCAGAAAGGGAAGTATGTATTATGAAATAAATTATTTATGGTATGCTGTTCATAAATTCCTTTGTGTTAAGATCCACAGACTGCCTGTTTGTATTTTGACAACAGAATCAGACTTGTTAGTTACTGACCAGGTGGGAATGCATTGACTCCTGGAGCTTTTTACAGCTTTTCTGCCTCTACTGCAGACTGTACCTCGGTTAACTCTGTAATGATATCGCTGTATGAGAGAAAAAAATTGACAGTATATACAACTCTGCTCAGACCACAAATTAATTTTAAAGAACTAGTCTTTTCACCTCTGCATTAATGCCTACTTACTTCATGGAGCCATATAGAAAGACAAACGATGAGCAAAAAGGACTGGGACTTCCACTTTATATCCTTATCAGATATTTTCATTGTGTTAATTTGTTAACAGTCTAGTCCTTGCGAAAGTGATGCATGTGTACTGATAGCCATAACAAAATGTGTAGTTGCCTGACTTAGATTTCTGTAGCTGGCAAATGTGGCTACCTTTGTAGAAAGCAATTAGAAAATTTCACACCAAGCTTTCCCTCTTTAAAGGAATATCTTCAAAATCTGTTATCTCAGACTCCAGAAATAAAGACCTGTATTTGACAGAATGCTTGTGTTATAAAGAGGGAAAAAGCTTCAAAGGACCTCAGTTTTGATGATTAAAAACTCTGAAAAATTCAAAGTTCATGACAGAATAGTAGAGGTCAAAAAGATGATACTCACTGCAGGTAGCAGCTTAGCTGCCCCTTTTGAAAACATGTACATAAGGAAATCTCTGAACCTAGGTTTTCCATAGCAATACTATTTCAGTCTGGGAAAATAATCGGTGAAATAGAGATTCAGATGACATTCCATGGCTGCCTTTAGTCAAGAAAGAAAATTAATGATGTGGTTATATGAAGACTACAATGTTTCGAAAGGCTGATATTGATGTGAAGATTTCATATTGCCTAAACTCTGGGGACACTATTGATGGATGAATTCATCCTCCTGATGAGTAGGTTTCTCCAGATACCCAGGAAACTAGCTTGTGGATTTAGAGTAGCAGAAGTGATGAAGTTCTTTCAGTACATTTCTCACCTGTACTTTGGTCTGAAGAAGAATGTTATTTTTCATTCCTGGCTGTAACAGAAGGATCGAGAAAAGAGAATTTGAGCAGCAAAGGTTAAAATAATAATATAGACAAAAAATTCTGTTAGATCAAACTCACTTGGGAGAAGTGTGGCAAAACTGATTTGGGATGTTTCTATGCCCTCAGCATCTGATTCAGAGATGGTTAGAGATGTTGGGAAAGATTGCAAAACCAATATGGTTTGAAATTACCAGATTTGAAAGACTTGTCTTCTCAGACATTGACTGAAGAGCAATTTTACCTGTCAATACAGTATCAGTAGAGTCTGACTACATCTGGATGTTTTATTAATCACATAGTACTATGATTTTGTTTATTGCATACCTTAGATTTGGTTTTGGTAAATTTTGGCAAGTGGGAGTATGCAAAGACTGACTGTAAAATAAAGCTGGAACTGAGTGATTTTTATATCAACAGTGATATTTTTGTTCAGGAGAACTGTAGCTTGTTGTTGTGTTGCCCTTAACTGAAAAGTCTGGTTCTCCTCAAAAGTCACAGGCATGATGATGCATTGTGTTTGGAGACATCTGCAGGTTTTACCTAAAGGATGAAGTTACTGAAGTCTAATATATTTTACTGTAGCTGGCATTTTAATCTTTAATGATTGAGAATTGCTGAGGTGATACTTTGGATACTTTTTTCTTTACATTTGAACATGTTATTAGCGTTCCAGTTACTCTTAGTTTTCAAGAACCACATAACAGTACCTTTTCCTTTCAGTACTTTTGATGTGTAGTATTTAAAAGTACATGATTTTAAAAATACTATTTTTTTTCTCTGTTCAACATGTGTTTTTGCTCTTTTGTATAGGTATTACAGCCTTGTGATTTCTTCTTTGAAATGAAACAGTCAGGTACTAATCCACAGACAGCTGATCTAACGATTAAATCTCTAACGATAAAAGTAGGTAGACTTTTATTATGTTTTTAGTTCTCTACTACTTCCTGCATAGGAGACTTTGAAGTTGCTTGTGGGATATGTTTCTTAAAAAAAATAAAATCAGGAATGACTGAACTGGGTAATTGTTCTTGTTCTTTATCAGGTCACCTACTTGTGTAGTGTGTGAAAACAAATGAAGTTGAAAATGAACAATCATGTCACAATGCTTTGATTTTTGGAATCTGTGTTTTATAAAATGACCTGATGTGCAGAGATAATTTTTGAAGTGTTTAGATAGAGCACTGGATGATGTACTTTAGAAAGCTCCCATCTGGAAGAAAGCAAGGCAAGGGTTGAAAATCTGATTAGGTCGAACTCTAGTTGTGGAAATGGATGATTTTTTCAGATGTAAGACTCTTGTAAAGAACAGACATGTTTTGTTAGTGTAACATATTCATTATAATTTTGTGTCTGAAGGTAGCTGTTTCCTCTACTAGCTTCTCATTTTCAATTATTCCAACTTCTAGGTTTCACCAATAATCATAAACACAGTAATTACTATTACATCAGCCCTTTATCAAACTGCAGAAACAACAGAAGAAGAGATTAGTCAAATTCCTCCAGACCTGTGGAATAAGAAAGATATAAGAAATCTAAAAATGTGGTTTCTTGAAGAGTCAAATGAAAATGAAGATATGAATCCAACTGCTGAACTGATTCCCACAGGAGAGTTACTGAAAATGAATATAGAATCTGTTTTTCTAACACTTGAAGCTGGGGTTGGACACCGAACTGTACCAATGCTTTTAGCCAAGTCCTCATTTCTTGGAGAAGTCAAAAACTGGAGTACTCTAATCAACCTACGTTCTCGTCTTGAGCTAGAGGTGAGGAATCCTATACAAGAAAGAAAAGTTTTCTTAAGATATTAAAACCCATTATGTTCTTTAAACAATAAAAGAAAAATAATCCATGTATTTGATGACTAAAATTGTGCAGATACACGTTGGGGGATCAGAATGAGGTGCTAAGGTAGTTTCTAAAATGAAACTTCAGTGCATTAGATGTAGTGTATTAATGGTAATAATTGATGTTACACAATCTCACATTTACTCTCTATACAAGTTCCCAAAGGCCTGTTGCATCAATAATAAATTTTGAAGTAGAAAGTGGGTAAAGCTCTTTGACAATCTTAATTTGAGATTATAGTAGAATATATTCCTGTGACATTTCTATAAAATACTATGTGGTACCAGTACTGTACATAAAACATCCAAACTGGCTCACATTTGGAAATTAGTGACATAAAATTCAGTGATTGTTGTAGGTAGATTCTTCCCTATTTATGGTGCTTTAGACTTTCGGTACTTACAGTTTAAGCCAAAATTATATTTTAAGTGACACACCTTATACCACTTCTTTGGAAGTGGATCTCTACAGTAGAGATTTAGCTGCTTTATATATTTCTCTAATGCATTTGCTTCGTCTTAAGTGGGAGCTTAAAGTGCGATCTGAGTATAAATATTTTATATTACCAAAATAATTAATATACTTGTAAATCAGAATTAAATTAATGAAAGTCCTACAGATTTTAAAATACTTATAACAGTTGTATGTCACTCCCTAACTTACTTCTGCATTTTGATAGGTACACTATTTTAACGAGATGTTTGGGGTGTGGGAACCTTTGCTTGAACCACTAGAAGTTGAGAAGACTGATTTATTCAAACCATGGATTCTTGAAATCAAGGTATATTTTCCAAGGCTGAACTCCAGTCTTCCGTTTCAGTACCTTAGAAAAAACTAATGCTCCACATGTCATTGCTGAGACTAAAAATTTTGTTCCTTTTTGATGGTTACTGAGAGGTTTTTTTTCCCAATCAGTGAATGAAACCAACTGTTGCACAAGTGAAGATCCAGACTTGCAGACCTTTTAAATAATACTGCCTTTCAGGTAGCAAGAAGATTTCATTCCAGTTGTGCTAGATAATCATAATAGCTTTATATCAATTTCTCTAAGGCTACATTATATGCTAATGATGCATTCAGTGACTTTGGAAAGATAGAAGACCACTTATCTCATTCCACAGTATCCGCAGCAGAAACGTATTGCAAAACTGATACCTGTTACTGACTGACACAAAGTGCTCTGTGGGAATAATGTTCTTAGCAATTGCGTTCTGTCTTTCATAAAGAAATAGTCTAGACTCTGGTCTCAAAATAGATAAGCGTTGTTTTCTGATTTTTTCAAAACTTTTCAAGTATTCTTGGCCTGAGAGGTTGCTCAGAATGGAAAAACAGTACTTTTCTTAGGACTGTCATTATCAAACAACTTTCTACAGTAATGGCCTCAGAAGGGTAAAAATTACAGACTGAGATATTGCAATTAAGAAATTGCTGTTAAAAATATTCCTAAGAACTTTCCATAAAGGTGAGACCTACTGCAGGAGAAAGGTAAAAGATACTTAGTCAAACCTTGTATCTTCTTGCCCCTATTTGGAATACAACGTTCAGAAATACTTTATTTCTGGAAATGTTGAAGGCCAGGAAAATATATTCCATGTGATTTTTATTTTTTTTCTTCAAACAAATGAAAATGTACAAAATAAGAATGTGATTTGGAAACGTGTAAATATTAAATTTAGGGTTACTGTCTTAAGAATAGAAAAACAGTTATGTATGATGTTTTTTACACAGTGTTACTAGATATGTTAAGATGAATGTTTTCACACAGCGTTTACTGGATTCGTTAGTACCTTCTGTATTCGTTAGTAGTTAATTAGTAGTATGTTCTTTATTTTTGAATAATCATAAATTTAACTACTGTTACTGGAATTTCATTGACTTCTGAAATATATCTTTTGCCTCTTTCCTTCTTTATTCTCTTTTTTTGTTTTGTTTTGGGGTTTTTTTTGAGAATAAAACCATGAACAAAAAAGGGATAACCATGACAGGACATAGAAGTGAGAAAGGGAAAGAAAAATAATCTTAAGGTGGAACATGCTTCTACTGAAGAAGTGGTTAGTTAAGAGTTGTTTTAAAATCTCCTTTCAGATGAAGAAGAAGGCTAAAAAAGCGTTGGTTGAATCAGATGCAGAGGAAGAAAATTACAAAGTTCCAGAATATAAAACCGTAATAAATGTTTCCTCAAAAGACCAGCTGAACATTACGCTATCCAAATGTGGGCTACAAATGTTGAGTAACTTGGGCGCGGTAAGAAAGATTATGTAACAGAATCACAGAATCCTAGGGGTTGGAAGGGACTTCGAAAGATCATCTAGTCCAACCCCCCTGCCGGAGCAGGGTCACCTAGAGTACATCACACAGGAACTCATCCAGGCGGGTTTTGAATGTCTCCAGTGAAGGAGACTCCACAACCTCTCTGGGCAGCCTGTTCCAGTGCTCTGTCACTCTCACAGTGAAAAAGTTTTTCCTGATATTCACATGGAACCTCCTATGCTCCAGTTTGCATCCATTGCCCCTTGTCCTATCATTGGTCATTACTGTAAAAAGCTTTGCTCCATCGTCCTGACACTCACCCTTTACATATTTGTAAACATGGATGAGGTCACCCCTCAGTCTCCTTTTCTCCAAGCTAAAGAGACCCAGCTCCCTCAGCCTTTCCTCATAAGGGAGATGTTCCACTCCCTTCATCATCTTTGTGGCTCTGCGCTGGACTCTCTCAAGCAGTTC
>VZRW01001306.1:0-11085 GCA_013398125.1 Aegotheles bennettii | reverse complement strand
AGGCGGGGGTCGGCCTCTTCTGCCGCTAGTGAAATCACAAGAGAAAATGGCTTTAAATTGCAGCAGGGGAGACTCAGATTGGACATTAGGAAAAAATTCTCCACTGTAAGGGTGATTGGGTATTGGAATAGGTTGCCCAGGGAGGTGGTAGAGTCACCGTCCCTGGAGGTGCTCAAGAGGCATCTGGATGTGGCACTGGGTGATACGGTTTAGTGGTGATGTAGGTAGGCGGTTGGACTGGATGATCTTGAAGGTCTTTTCCAACATTAATGATCCTATGATTCTATAACTAAGTTACTTGCCTTAGTCCATAGTTTAGAGAAGACTAGTGAATTTGGTTTTGTAATCAGTAAATAAGTCTTAAATAAGAAAACTTCTGTGGAAGCAGTATTTTCTTCTCCCTTTTGATGGAGAATTTGAAATGGTTTCATAATGGGTGATTAGCAGTAATCAGGTAAATCAAGCAAGCCTAACAAGCATTGCTAAGAGTTCACCAAAACTTGGCTGTATTTTCTCTTTATTCCTTCCTACTTCATCCCTTGAACTGCCTTTGCTCTACCCACAATGAAAGAATGCCTGGGAGATAACTTTGATCTGCAAGAAATATAAGCTCCTCTTTCTCATTGCTGACACAAAGTCTGCACAGAAAATATTAAATGACATTTATTTCACTGAGAATTTTTTGGCTTTGCGCTGTTGATTTTTTATTTTATTTGAAATGGAGGGAGCATTCTGCTTTCTCTAAGGATCTATCCACAAAAATTCTTAAATTAGAATGTTACAGTTTTAACCACCATGGATAGCAGAAATTTGAGTGATTAAATTACCTTATATCTTGAATTTATTTCAGTCTTTAAAAATAACGTGGTCCAAAAATTAATCCCTGAATCTGTTGCGTTTATTGCATAAGACTGAAAACCTCGGCAGCTTTGTACCATATGTTTTGTGTTCAGTTGTTTTCTTCCCAGGTCCATGCTGGCAGAAGCTGATCTGGTATCTTCTTACCAAGTTTCCCTGAAAACTGTTTCAAACAAATCCACATTGTCTTCAGTTGTATCAGTTGACTTTGCAGTTCTGCTCTGTACTTGGCTCTAAAACTCACTCCAGCATAGACTTGATGTAATTAACTAAAACATAAGGATTTTGCCCTTCTGGGATTACAGAAAACATACAGCCAATCCCAAAACCGTGGGGTTACCTCCAGCATATCTGAGGGCTTGTTCAGTCTCACAGTGTCTTGACTTCTAAACAGCTGTCTTAGGTGGGGTATAAGAAGCACAAATGGTTGAAGTAGTTATGATGGAGGAAAAGAGAAACATGAGATCCAAAGATTGATCTGTTTTCCCAATGGCCTCAGAAAATCCGAGAGAAGCTTTTGCTATGCTATGAAGTGTTTCTTCTAATAATATTGGGGCACTAGTAATGCTAGGAGGTAGCAGGACAGAGCAACATTTCCCTGACTCGCTGAGGCAGTGGGAAGATATCTTCCAGTGACACCCTTGTCTTTTCATCATCCTATACACAAGTGTGAATTGTAGCCTGCCCCAACACCTCTGCTGTATGTGTTCGTTTGCTGTGAGGTAGCATATTTACTGTTCTATAGCCACTTTATTTCCTCCATTCAAAGATCCAAGTGGTGTTACATCAAAAGTGTGTCTTGTATTGCCCATAAATGTCACGTTAGTGTTAGTACAGCTGCCTTCATTGGATCTGTCTTTACAATTACAAACAAAAGACTTGATTTAGTACATACTAGACTGCCTTACTGCCGAGCTGTGGAAGCTCCACATATGTTGGCAGCTTGCTTCCCTTAGATTATAGTCCCAAAGCTCTAAAAACCTTTAAGCATAAATAAAGTTAAAGGATGCTCAGAAGATACAGATTTGCAGACCTAGCATTTTAAAAAGAGTTTTTTGAAAGCAACAAAGGAATGTGAATGCTCTGGAAAAAGGATCTCAGAGCACTTTCACCAAAGGAAAACAACTTTGTCTTGTAGATATGGAAATCCTGATATAGGAACAGTAAAATTAATTTACTTTCCTGTACTAATAATAGTTTATACTTCCACAGTTTCCACTCAAAGTCTCCTGACAATCTTATAAATATTAAAGCATTTAGCAAAAGAATACCTATTAATGAAAACACTATTTTTCACAAACAATAAAACAGAGATTAAATCTCATAGGAAGTCTTCTGCTTCTAAGAGCTGGCTGTCTGACTGAAGTTTTTGCTTCAACTCAATTACAATGAATTATTATAGAACAAATGTGAAATTTCAATTCTTTGAAAAAAACAATGAGTTAAATTGAGATAAAATTACTCCAATCAAGTATATTTCAGGCAACTTAGATTTGGATTTCTGATGTGGCTTTTTAGGTACATTCACTAAGCAATGCAGCATGCCCTGTCTCATGTAATGGAGTTATTTTCTCCACATTTTTTTTCTCAAATTAGATACAGTTTTATGAACTACTGAAATGCTTGACCAATTAAGAGATTTCAAATATAAAATTTGAAAGGGGTAATACAATAACAAGTGAAGTCTTTTACATTCAATTCTGCAATGAATAAACTTAATTAAACCTTCATATTAATCAATACAGTATGTAAATACAGCCAGTAAGGACTATTAAGACAGGCAAAGATGTTTTATTGGATTCATCTTTATAGCTGTCCACTTGAAAAATCAAGCATAAGGTCATTATGTAAATTTCTTATGATAATTAAATCTCAAATTGTATATTCAATAACTCAAACTCTGTCTGTTCATACCAATATTGTACCAGTATATATCATAATTTACTTCCACAATGTGATGTCAAATGTCTCTAGTTCCATTAAATCTGCAAAATAAGCAATTTTACATTAATAAATTGATTCCTAGAATATCATTGCCATGAAACAAGATAGACAGTTTTAGTTAAAGCTTTAGCCAAGCATATTCATCCTTCTTTTTAGGCAGTCTTCCTACACATAAGCAGCACTTCTGAGCATAGGAAATTAAAACTTTGTAGGCAAGAATGTTTTAACGCATTCCTCTTGAGAAGAAGATACAATCAGCTCTATCTTGTACTTATAAGCTTGCAAAGACTTTGACTGGGTGTAGAAAAAATCCTCTCCGTCAGTGACAAGACAGAGGATTTGAAATACAGACAAAGAGAAAATAGTGGAACGGTACTACTAACTAACGGATGTATAGTGTTAAAACAACTTTTCCCTTCTGTGCTCTGTATCTTGAAATGGTAAAGTTGACAAGATTTCCTTTTGGCAAAGCCTTTGTGAAAAGAATGAGAGAACCTATGATTAATGGTTGCAGCAACAAAAAATAAATGAGGACAAGACTATACTGTGAAAGCAAGCTTGAACAGTTCGTAAAAAGCTGCCAAATATGCTGAATAGCTTTGAAAACTGGCTTTTATAAAACAAATCACTGTGATCCTTATTATAATGTTAGAAATTAGTGCTTTATTTTAAAATTTAAAATATATAGTTCAATAATTGTACAAATTATTTATTTACCTAAATCCATAGGAACCTCATGTCCTCTTTCTAGTTTCTTTGGCATTGTATATTTTTGGTGATCTGTGGTATAACATGGTCCTGTGACAACTATAACATACTGTTCTTCTGCTCCTCTGCTCTTTCTCACCTCACGAGTGGGAGAAATGCCGCATTTGAAAATGAGAATTTCAGAAAAAGCATTTTAAGAAGGATTCATAATTCCTGGCTGCGACTTTCTATTTTTCTCATGTAATCCTTCTATTATGATTTTATTTAATGTAGAAAGTGTCCTTTAAATGCTTTGTATACTTTAAATTAGACCTTTCCTAAGATCCACATCAACACATATTTGAATTAATGTTAGTTAATTAATTGTCCCTTTCATATGTATTATGTGCTTTTCCATTTCCTCCCTAGTGTCCTAACTAAGCAAACATTTGAAGAAACCTAGATTCTGAAAGACTAGTTTGTGAATACTTTGTTCTCCTCTAATTCTTTGCAACACAAATTCTGTGTGTCTACAGAGTTTGTTTGTTTTTTGGTTGTTGAATCCTAAGCTTCCTGGAATTTAAAAAAAGAGAATAATTGTTCATAATTTTCAGAGTTTCAAAGACCAATTTTGTGTCCACTTAAATGCATTATCTTTCAGTTTTCCTCCAGGTCCACATCTTCTCAATTGCTGACTCATAATACTCCTGTCTAAAAGATGCTCTCTTAACAAACAAATGACAAATCAGTGTAAGTGCATGAGGCAGGTTCTATTTTTGCAGATGTGCGAAGATCACAGATGGGAAATCTGAAAATAATAGGTAAAACAGAAAAGGGGTCCTCTAAGTCCCAAGTTGAGACAAAAGTAGTTTCTACAGGTAGATGGAGACAAAAGCTTCAGGAAACCTTGAATTTTTTAAAAAAGCCAGACACAGACCTACTGTGGAGCCTCTGGACGATGGGCAGCAAGTGGCACTGCCAGTCACCCTGCTCTTTGGATCTTTCTGACTTTGGTCACTGCTGTGCAACCACTAGTGCAATCCAAAACTGAAGCTGGGAACATTTCCTTGGAGCCGCAGTTTCTACTTGCTATAAGGTCTTGTTCACACCTCTTCTAAAACAGCACTGAATATCCATTATCTCGGTCTTTATTAATAAGATGTTTAACTGATATCAAATTTTAAATTCAATTTGCTAGACAACTGCTGATTTTGTTTCTGTTCACAGATGTCAATGTATGCACTGCTAGGTCCCTGCGCACTGAACGCTGCCATCAACTGTCTTCATTATAAGTAAGGAATTCACATGCAAACTTCGCATGCAAGAGCCTAAAATTGGCCCCTGTTCAATCTGATATTAAATACTCATTCACTGCTGGAGTGTAATTTTTTTATTTTATATGTAAATAACTTGCTTTTCTTTCCTCACTAGAGAACACGGAGTTATTCATGCTAATGTATTCTTTCATCATTTTTTTTTTCTTAGTGGCAATCTCTTCCAAACTTGTAACATCTCACAGCAAGCAGAGAGACTAACATCTTCTTCACACAGCATGACATTAGAATATTTGGCTAAAGGCCCCAAAACATTAAAAACAAACAAACAAACAAACAAAAATAATCTTATTCATGATTCTTGTGTTTACTTGTTATGCTCAATTTGCTCTTTCATACTTCTAGGACACAACAGAAATTTTGATGTCTTGGTGTTTTATCTTTAGAAGGAAAGGGAGACTTTTCTGTTTCATCCATTTTCCATAATTTCTACAGGAAAGAAAGATAAAGATATGTCTGGTGGAGGAGAGGTTTTCTTCTTGGATGCCAGGCAGTACCTCACCTTCTGTGTGCTGTGGAAAATTTACTGAGGACTCCACATTGCAATTTTTAACCTCTAAACAATATATTCTTCCTTTACTGTACAGAGAAATGCTAACCTTACTTAGTGACTGTGTTTTAAATTTCAAGGTTACTTTGTAATTTTTTTAAGTCTTTTTCAGTACTTTACTCCTTCAAGAAAAAGCAAAACTAACAAAAATGCATTCATTTTTAATTAACTCTTTCCTATTATAGTTAGTGAAGAAAATGATGTGCAGCATAAAAGTGATTGGTGCAATGTTTGATATATTCACAATAGCACCACTACCTGGTTTCACAGTCTCATGGAAATACATTTTCAAGCAAAAGCTGCAATCTAGTTAATTTACTATGTTATTTTTTGGTCATTTTTTGTTATTTTCCTAAGCTCATTTTGTGACTAGTAAAGAGAAATGTTCACAATACCTTTGGCAGCATTAGACTTGACTCTTCAGCAAGCAACAGGAAGGTTGTAACTCTTGAGACCATTTGCATTTGTTCACTTAGAAGAATGCAAAATATTTTGGGCATAAGGGGTTTTTTAAGTTAGAAGGTTTTGCAGGTAATTACACAATGCAAAAGAGTTTTTTCACCTCACAAAAAAACACAATAGCAGTATTGAAATCCACTTTACCATTACACATCAGGTCTTGCACAGTCTTTCTTAAAAAACAAATCCAACCATAAAGTAGTCTATAGATTGGGTACCCACTCTGGTTCAAGTCTCCACTTCTACTTGGAAAATGCATAGGGCTCCGCAGTTCAAAAAGGACATCAAACTACTGGAGCAAGTCCAGAGTAGGTCCACAAGGATGGTGAACTGCCTAGAAGGGATGACTTATGAGGAGCAGCTGAGGTCACTTGGATTATTCAGCCTGGAGAAGAGGAGGCTGAGGGGTGACCTCATTGCAGTCTCTTCACCCGTTGTGACCAGTGACAGGACTCAGGGTAACAGCAGGAAGCTAAATCAGGGGAGGTTTAGGTTGGATATCAGGAAAAGGTTTTTTACCCAGAGGGTGACTGAACACTGAACAGGCTCCCCAGGGCAGTGGTCACAGCACCAAGCCTGACTGAGTTCAAGAAGCATTTGGATGATGCTCTCAGGCACATGGTGTGACTCCTGGGGTTCCCGGCAAAGGTACAGGAGTTGGACTTGATGATCTTGGAGGGTTCCTTCCAACTCAACATGTTCTATGATTCTATGATCAATCTCACCCACATGCCCAGAGAATCCTTAGTCAGTGAAATATACTGCTTCTTTCTGATGCTGTAAAATTATTAATTACTCAGATAAACCAGAGCAGCTCCAAAAGGAGACACTGAGGCTGAGACAGACATTACCATGAAGTTCTTCATTTCAAACAGGCAACTCAGGAGATTAAACCTGGATTTCCATACCTCTTGAGTGAATTCCCTAATCTACCTGTTGCTGGCTATTTTGGTTGAAAGATGCATCAAAGTTAAATAAGTTGCTTTGAACAATTTTACATAAAATAATTCCTGCCTGCCATTGATAAGACATCTGTTCTACTATACTACTATAAATGGGGACGTCTTAACCAGATTTCCCATGCTCATACAATTTGTATCAAATTAATAGCTCAGCCATATATTCTGCAGTGACATAGGATGAAACCAGTCCTGAGCTACTTGATGCATACAGGAGGCATGGTGGAGAGACAATTTCTAGATTAAATTACAGTATTTCAGTGCAAGAGTTACATTAGGTATACATGTCTAAATGCACGGTTTAGCATACCTATAATATTTTTAACACATTGCTTCTGTTCTGTCTGTGAGCCCTATGAATATAAAAGGTTTTCCTTGTCCAAATAGTAAATAACATAGCTCAGTTCCACAGCTGAGGAAAGGGTGATAGAGAAAATTCTAATGTCATTCTGTCATTTTGGAAAGTGAGAGATAAAATTAACTTTCAACAAAATAACACAACAGATTAAGGACATTTTTGTGGGCAGCATTTAGGAGGTTGTGCTTTGAGCAATGGAAATTTTAGTATCTATAGCTATATTTCAAAGAACCTGTATCAGTAAGAGTTATTCTGGATCAGTGAGTGTCCTCGTTTAAGCTAGGACAGAACCAATTTTATTTTCAGCAATTTTACTTTTCAGTTAAGTATCTTCTAAGTAACTGCACTTGCCGAAATTAACAGCATGTTTTTCAGTCAGTGTCTGCTTCTAGGACTGACAACACTCAATGTTTATAGTTATGGCTGAACAATAGAACAAATAGAAAAAACAAATAGAACAAAGCAGAACTAAGGCCAATGTCAGTGTTATTGGAGGGGGAGGGCAATATTGGTTTTGCATATATATTTCACTACTTTCTTTTTCACCATTACTGTTTTCATTAAAGCTGTGTAGTTTCCAATGTGTAAGTCTCTCTCCCTTATTCTCTCTCCTTTCCCTTTCTTGGAAGGGAGAAGGGTTAATAGAGAACATGTCATTTATTTAATTGCCAGCACAGTGATAAATCTTGACAATGAGATTATTGTGCTTCCTGGTTTTTTTGTGTTTTAATTATCAATTTAAACTTTGCTGTTCTGTAATTCAATACTCTAAACAAAATCTGCTAAAATTAGGGTTTTTTTCATTTTGTTGTTTTGTTTTTGTTTTTTTAAAAAAACAAATTATACCTGTGGGATTTTTAACTTTAGCATTCAAATGTAACTGTTAAAATTCACAAATTTTAAGACGAGTTTATGTGTGGTTTTTATTAGACTTAACCTTTATGTCCTCACCAACCAGTCCTATAATACACTTTTTCCTCTAATTCATTAAAGAATCATCTCAAGAAATTAAAAATATTAAATGGATTTTTAAATAGTATATATTAATTTGTATTAAATTCATTATAATTTTGTTATTTATGGCCTCATCATGCATACTTAAATTCAGAAGCCTAGAGACCTAGCCAGTCTTAGCAACTAAAACAAACATGCAGTCCAATACTGTCATCTATTATTTTCTTTTCTTTGCCATTTTGCTCTTCTTTTGTGACACTGGTCACACTAGATTCTGCAAAGAAAAAAATCACAGTACATAGGTGTGTGGGAGGTAGGCAAATAATTTATTTTTTTTAAATTATCTTTTTGCTGAAAGACAGCAACACATAAACAAAGTCTGCAGATGAAGAGAACATTGATAAATCAATGACAAGAGCAGAATATCAACAGTAAGAAATCTTCTAAGAGTGTTGTTCCCTACCAAGGTGGTATTGAGCCTACTGTCAAAATTTTCCTTCACTTCCCTGTCGATCAGTGTCACTCTCATTATATGCGCTTCTAGTCAGTTAGCCACTGACTAGTTAGTTTTCATAATAAATTCATCAAGTCAAATGGAGATAAGCACACACAGTTTTCACTCAAATGGAAGTATGAGTGCATGAATTACCTGGGACTTCAATTGAAGGATATTTTAGTCTCCATTAAGTGGTAAAATATCACTGTCAAAACCCAAGGCCTCTAATAATGTCAGCAGATGCTCTTGTGAATATGAACAGGTTGAAAACTAAGGAAAGTCTCTAAGTAATATCAGGAGCTGCAAGATTATGAGAATGCTTGTCTACAAAATTTGTTTTACTAGTGGAATTGATTGTGTGTGACTGGCTTGCAGAGGAATGGATGCTAAATTTCTACTGCAGTTCCTCTCAAATGTCAGAACATTTATGATGTTGTATCTGCCCCATGATCACCACGTCCTGGTCCAGCACAGGGTGACCCAAAACAAGACTATGATCATACATTCAGTAATCACAAGACTCAGTTAAGATAGACAGGTAATTAATTACCAGATGACAGCAAGAGAATGCAATTCACAGTTTAACCTAATTACATGCATCAGAAATATGATGATCAGTTATTATGTTTTATAAAGCTTTTTTCCCTTTAATTTGTGAGTTAACAGATAAAGTATGTTTTTCTGCTCTAAAACAAACAAGCAGACAAAATTTCTTCATAGCATACAGGTTATGTACTAATTTAAAAGTATTTATCCTAGTTATATACAAACTGAAAAATCCCATAAGGATGTACAGTAGCAAATCTCAAAATGGACCACATTTTGATAATGGGACTTTCTTCTCATTGAGGAGTACAGCTGCAAATTTTCTATAGGTAATTTAACTATTAGCTTGCAGTCAGAAGATAAGCAAAGAGAACTGACTGATCCCTCACTAACAGCTGTTTTAACAGTCATTGGTTATACAGCATTTAGGGATGCTGATCAGTAGGGCTTTTGTACATAATTATTTCAATTCAACAGGTATCATCTAAAGCAATGTGCCCTTGTGGCCAAGAAGGCAAATGGCATCCTGGGGTGCATTAGAAAGGGGGTGGTTAGTAGGTCGAGAGAGGTTCTCCTCCCCCTCTATTCTGCCCTAGTGAGGCCACATCTGGAGTATTGTGTCCAGTTCTGGGCCCCACAGTTCAAGAAGGACATGGAACTGCTTGAGAGAGTCCAGCGCAGAGCCACTAAGATGATTAAGGGAATGGAACATCTCCCTTATGAGGAGAGGCTGAGGGAGCTGGGTCTCTTTAGCTTGGAGAAAAGGAGGCTGAGGGGTGACCTCATCCATGTTTACAAATATGTAAAGGGTGTCAGGATGATGGAGCCAAGCTTTTGTCAGTAATGACTAATGATAGGACAAGGGGCAATGGTTTTAAACTGGAGCATAGGAGGTTCCATGTAAATATCAGGAAAAACTTTTTCACTGTGAGAGTGACAGAGCACTGGAACAGGCTGCCCAGAGAGGTTGTGGAGTCTCCTNGATTCTGTGATTCTGTGATTCTGTAAAAAGGAGTCTCTTTTTGAACAAGATGGGAGATGGAGAAAGACTGATATAAAACTGCTTTATAGACACGGCATGTGCAATATATGTTTAGGTGACAGATAATAAAGGTAAGCAATTGCCCTTGCTCTCAAAAATTAATGTATTTAAGGGCAGAAATTCCTTACACAATCAGCAATCAAGTTAACGTTATTACCTGTTCAGTTGGAAAGTTGTCTGAAATTTTTGGCATCAGTTGTATCACCAAGCTACACTAAAAGACTAAGTTTTAAGTATCTAAGTTTTAAGACCTGTAACTCCCCAAACAATGTTTATCTGCATTCTTAACATATTGTAGTATCCTATTCCTAAGGAATTTTCACAATAAAAAAAATCTTACAGGAATTTATCATATTTAAGTGTCAAAATGTGTATATATTGTTATTATGTCAAATTGTGGAGGTTCTAGGTGCTTCAGAAAAGATCAAAAATTAAGAGAAAATGAAATTAAAATTGTCTCAAAAAAGCATGAAACACCAAACTGTGTACTGAGCAGCGTTCAAAAAATCTTAAAAGTATTTGTACTTCTGCAGATTACAGACTCAGTCTGACAGAATCGAAGAGGCTTTCCATAAAATACTGTTGACCATGTGAGTGCCCTCAAGCAGACATCATACCAATGAAGACAATTTTCTTATACTTGGTCAATACTGAAGTAACATTTAAACCTTATTTTGAGATTTCAGGTAAAGCAAAGATGTAAATTGAGCTTTTCAAAATCCAGGTACATATAAGTCCACACCCACATTCATACTTCGTGGTTTTCTGTGATTTTGTAGCTAAAACATTGGATAATGGATATCCAAGGTGCTCTGTTTTCTAAAATAACTGCTCAAGGAATGTATGGGTGTTTGGCTTAGTATGATAATAAATATGTCCAAAGGCCCTGAATACTTTT
>VZRW01001305.1:2060-13683 GCA_013398125.1 Aegotheles bennettii | reverse complement strand
CAAGGCGGGAGGGAGGGGAGCACCCGCCCGCTGAGCCTGCAGTTACCTCTCGCTCGCCACGCACAGCGTCGGGACAAGGTTGGGTTCGCTTGCTTTGGTTCATCAGGCAGCAGCCCCCGGGACCCTGCCGCTGCTCCCAGCCCTGCTGCCCGCAGGGAGCTCTGGCAGAAGCCGCGACCCGGTCGAGCTGTCCCCCGCCCCGCACTCACCTTGCAGCCGCAGCTCCGGCTCCCGACGGGCGTCCCGCTCGTCCCGGCGCAGCTGCCGCTCGATTTCCGAGCTGCTGCCAGCGGTGGTGGTTGGGGGGTGCTGGCTGGGCGTGCTGGCTGCCGGGGGGGCGGATGCAAGCGGGCAGCGCGCGATCGCCCCCGCCGGAGGGCAGAGGGGCGACCCCGGGGGTCTGTGTGAGCAAACCCCGCCTCCGGGGCTTTCTGTCCCTTCTCCCACCTAACACCTCTTCTCTTAGCCAGGAGCGTGCCTGCCTTCGGCGTCGGCTGCTTTTCGTTTGGGAGGTGTTTTGATTTTTTCTTTTTAATGAGCTGCATTTCACGCCTTGCTCACAGAGCTGAAACCAGCGTTTGAGTTGCTGGCTTGTGTTCTGTAGGGAGCGCGGTCTCGGTAGGGCTTTCACACCGGAGGCACTCGGCAGCAGTGAAGCCCGTGGCCCCCGGTGCCCTGGGAGCCTGCGGTGCGGCAGCAGCCGCTCCTGCCCGCTGCAGGTGGTTCGGCGGCTGAGGCGGTGCCAGGTACGTAGCAATTAGCAGCATTATTACAAAGACGTGTTTGCTATTCCTTAATATAGACAACACTGACTTACTACAGAATAACTGTCACCATCTCCTTTGAGGACGTGGAACTGCAATCAAGCTGCTTGACTACTGTAGCACGGAAGAGCTACGTATTCTCTTGTGCTAGAAGTACAAATACAGCTCCATGCTGTGGGTGGGCGAGGTGGGAACGCTAGAGATCGCACGGCTTCGGGACTTCCCAGTTCAGTTCCTTCTGCTCTCTGGGCAGAACCATCTCCATAGCTGCTTTAGAACTCACCTGCCAATCAAACACTACATCATACTCCATGTCCCAGAGTTTGAGACTTATTTACAAGTTTGCAAACAGTGGAGAATATAATATTTATGACCTCCTAATTCTACCAAAGGTCTGCAAAGTCAGCATGTGAATTTTAAATCCCTTTTCAAGGTTATTTCAGGTGTTGAAAGCATTTTTTACTGGTTTGCTTTGGGTTTTTTTTTAGGGGGGAAGAAACATTGCACAGGAACTAGATGCTCAGGATTATAATAATACCATGTATACATTAAAATTATTTTTTCTTAGCTTTCCTTTGTGCATGTGTTCAAAGTTTCCTGAGAGTTTGATTCCTTACTTTGTCATCCTATCATTTTTTCTCTACTCGTTTATTCTGAAGAAAACAAATCTTGTAACAATACTTCTGAACTTGCCGAGTTTTAAGTGCATATAATAACAAGCAGCAAGCTCTTGACTCAAAGTTTATGCAACAGTGACAGGTGAAACCATTAGAAAATAGAAAGATAAGCAAATACTTATTTAAACAAGCATAAGTGGTTGATTTGTTAGTTTCTTCTCTGTAGGCAGTTGCATGTATTTTTATTGCAAATGTAAAACGTCTTAAAGCTTAGTATTTCTAGGTCCATCAAAAACAATTGACTCCATCTTTACAAATTAAATATTCAGGAGTAAGTAATTATGAAGCCATTGCTTCATAACTTGAAAGCTAAATATTTTTTAACTTTTTAGGGCTAGTAACTTTTTAGAATACCTTCCTGACATAAGAAAGAATGCAGGGAAGCTTTAAAGGAGTCAGGAGTTTGCTGATCCTTGAGTTTCATATAAATGTGGCTGTTCTCGGAATGTTATACATTGCTAGTACAAGTAAATATTTGCCTTCTCTGATAGTATTTGATGCCCAGTACGTACAGTTTGAGGTAAGTGTCAGAATCAGTTTTTTTCAGAGAACTACAGAAAGGTGGTACATAACAGTATAATTCCCACTACGCTAACAACTTTGAAAATTCACACCGTATCTCTGTTCCCACATTATGGCTGGCTCTCCAAGGAAAAAAATAAAAGTCTGAATTTATTTTTACTGTATATCTCTTACCTTTATTAGCGTTAGTCAAAAGCAAAAGTAAGCATCTACAGAAGAATTTCAGGACTGTAATTCTGTTTTTTCCTTCATGGTTACACAGAAGTACGCCAGCTCACAAGAAATGTCTATAAAAATTCCTTTTTTGGTGGAGAAGGGTCCCAATTCCCTTCTGAGTGACAAAAAAAGTGTCATAATGCAACAGCCAAATGAAAGGAGAGGAAAAGGGAAGCTACAAAGAAAGATTCTCAGCTCTGACAAGTAGCAGGCTTTTAGATAAGGGGTTTTTTTTTGTGGCATAACACAGCCAAGTTCTAAACAATTTCTCAGTGACTGTGGAGTTCCCTACATGTAAATTTTTTAACAGACTGAAGAACTCTTCCCAATATATTATACTTTATTTCACCGATTTCTTCATCTAAGAATAAGTACAGTGCAGGAAATGCTTTGGGCAATTTATTCCTGGAACTAACATTTATGTGATATACATAAGCTTTCTTCTAATCACTGGTGCTATTTATTCCAACTTACTCTAGGCTTCATTAAGGGTTACATTCCAAGAGGCTGTGCTGAACATTAAGACTTCATGGTATTTTCTAGACCAGTTATCATCACCCAGCACATATCCCTTTAACACCTCTGGCTGATCCACCATTAACCAGACATGCCCCTTCCCACAGATGCTGGCATATGAACTCCTAACAATGTTGAGAAGTTTGCCAGAAACTAAGGGTAAGTCAAAGGGTGGTGCCAGTACAGTTTTTCATGAGAGCAGATAAGATTTTAGAAGCAGGATTCAGTTCTGAGCTAGTTACAGTATAAATAACCATCAGTAGTGAAAAATCTACCCTCGGCTAAACAAATTGTATGTTTTGCTAAGGGTAGGTTTGAGATTTTTAAAAATCTGGGTGATACAAAAATGCTTAAACATCTCATGTTCTGACATGCCAATGTTGCTGAAAAGGCTGTGCTTGCATGCATTTAGGAAAAGTTTTGAATAACTCCTTTTCTTAAGTGGGGTGGTAGTTATGTTTGACCCCGTGGAGAGCAGTCAGAAGTTGTTTTCACTGAGTATCTTGTAAGAAAACTGTAAAACACCTACAGATATTTCCCTCTTTCTTCTGCCTGCACATAGTTACTCTTCAAGAGCAAAGCCATGCAAAATTAAGTACTGTTGTTTGTTGCCTAATGAGGCATGGCGGCCTAGATCAGGCACGGAAACGATGACCCCTCTCGGGTCGCTCGGACCATCCGCTCACAGGCACCCATATGGTGAATGGCAAAATGGCGTTTATTAGTGGGTTACAGCGCGTTACATAGCCTAGGTTTACGGCGTCACATCCGTCTGCTTACATCAAAGGCTAAACTACAGGCTGTCCGGAGGGGGGTTCTTATCTTTCCGTACAGCGCGACATCTTCCAACCACCGAGCCCTAGCTACCTACAGTTGTTTTCTGCTCATCATCTTTTTGTTGTTGTTATTCTTCCTTAAGAGTAAACATCATCTTCAACAGAGTGTACACGGTGTTGGATAGAGGTAGGAACCTGGAGAACAGCTGCAGTAGAAGGAACTTTTGGATGTCTCATACTTCGTATTTTATTCTGTGCTTTACATGGATAGTATAGAAGTGGGGAAGGTCATGCTTTAGAAAAAACAAGCAAATAAACATATCAGCGTAGGTTCAATGAGGGGAGTAACTTCAGTTTTGGTATTTTTAAAAGTGGATCTTTTTTCATTGACAATGGTGTCTTTTTGGGTATTGTTGATATGGAGACAGAACTTCAAGCCAGAATACTTGATACCAATAATATTTCATTTTTACTCCTAAATACACTTTTTTGTTACTATTTCTAGCTAAGAATATTTTCTTCCCTGCTATGAACAAGAGCAGTGGTAGAAAAGCATTTGAAATCCTGCTGTCACTTACTCAAGAAGTACTGAAAAAAATTATAAATCTGTTTTTTTTTTTCCTGGGCCTTCATAGAGCATGGTCATTTTAACCCGTGAAAAATGGATTCAGGATTTTCATTTGGTAGTGGTTTGTATCCCCTTTTCATAGGAGTAAACAGCTATGTAGGATACAGAGATTCAAAGAGAAACAGACCCTAAATGTTATGCATATTTCAAAATTGGGAGATTAAAATAAACTCAATTTTGCACTAACAATCATGTGTGGCTTTCTTTTTGGGGTGGGTGGTTTAGTTTCTATTTGTTTGGTTATTTTACACAGTGATAAAGTTTCACTTCAGCTGACTTGTTTATTTTCTTTGGCACTCCGTGTACTTTGTGCATGTCATTGCTCTGTAATTCACAGTAGCTGCACTCCTTAAAAGGAATGGACGCAGAGAAACTTCTTACTGGCTGAAACAATTTTGTCAGGTTTAATGACCCCAAATACTGGGCAGTGAAAAATATCCCAGATTCAACTACCTTCCAAGTACACATTATTTAATATGCTTCTACCCTTAACAGAAATTCCTGGATTAAAGGATACCAACTAAATTAGCACCTAGAAAGTGAACAATTAATTGGATAATAATCACAAACCAGTCTAATTTTCAAAAGACAAAACTGGTCCTTGTAATAGGAATACTTTGAAAACAACCAGCAGCAGCAGCCTAGGTTTCTTTCTAACAGATGACTGAGATTTACCACAGCAAAATTTTGCTAATTTAGTTGTATAGTAGGCTAATCTCATATTTGCAATATGAAATTATCTAATATTGTAACATGGCAAACAAACAAAAAAATCATGAGAGTAAAATTAAAATTGCTGATGTACCTTATCTCATGAGAGAAATAAAGACATTAGGAAGATGAGCAAATGAGGAAGCAAAGGAATTTTCAGATTTTTGTTCTCATAGGCCGAAGTATAAGAGAAAGACTCCTCTCTTAAATCCTAAAAGTGATTCCAGACATGTGAGCTGTGTTTTGTAAAAGGATATGGTGTGCAGGAATAAAGGAGCTAATGCACATTTAACTAAAAACTCACAATCCTATTGTATGAGGAAAGATAGCCCATATTTTTACTGTTAAAATCACTAATTAGAATTACTGTTACATATATGTATCTGTGGAGGAATTTAACCCCTCATCTCTTGTAATAGTGATGAGTCCTAACAGCAGACTTTAAGTTCTGTCAGGTTCAAGTAATGTTACGGTACTGATAAAAAACATTAAATAAATGCAGGTTCAAAGAGGGAATTAGAAACATACTGGATTAAAAGACATTTTGGAAAAAATATATGTTTCTGTTGCTGGCAAATACAATAAAGGTTTCCATTTTTATATTATCTTTTATGTTGTAGTCTAAACTTCACTAAAATTAATGCATTACCTCCCACAAAAGCCTGTTTGGATGAAGTGTTTTTATTTCTTGTGCTCCACCACCCCTATCTGAAAGGCAGGAGAGCAGTGAATCAATTTCCACTGGATCACACCATGACTGTGGCAGAGCTGGAACAGGAAGCCTGGTTATATCACTTCTCATCCTGTTCTTCAGTTTATCATAAAGCATTCACTAACATTAAGGCAAATGTTTTTTAAAATTTATCAGGGTGTTTACTTGTGCTGACTGATGGCAGTGTTTAATTAATTAAACTGCAGCTGATAGTAGCACAGCAGCAGCACTGTTCCAGTCTTCTGGCATTTCTCTCGGAGTTAATGATTTATTAAAATTTCACATCAAACAAAACAAGATCTCCTCAGAATTTTTGGCTGCAAGTTATCTGGGCCTGTTTTAATTCCTGCTCAGTATTATTCACAATTATCCTTAGTTACTAATGGATTAGAAAATATTTAATCACGCTCATGTGACAGCACCTCGCTGTGCTCCCTTCAGACATATACCAGATATCAGCATATGGTATGCTTGCTTCATAATTTCTTCATCCTCATGTTTTACTATTTGTGTAAAACCAGGTAGGACCTGTAACATTGCTAATACATTGTACTTTAAAATATCTGCCTTTCTACTGCCACTTTATCCCCAAGAGCCATTGGTATTTAAACTTCCCTTTAACATTTTCTGTACTTCCTACCTTTGAATTCCTATGATTTACAATGAGTTTTGTTTTTTTTTCTCTGTTGCATTTCCTTTACCTTCCCTTTGTTAGAGTCAAGATCAACTCTCAGACAAATCTGTTGTTACTGGACATTTTTTCTCGATCCAATGCATTTCTTTAAAATCATATTTTTTCTTTGCAATAATCTGTGCTTATTTTTATTCCATACCTCAGTCAATATTTTCTCTATCTTTGGTAAATTGGGAACTTTTTAAGTATCAGGTACATAGATTACTTCCAGAAACTCTCCTCTCTTGCCCATAGTAAGTGCAGGGAGCTGGGGTTGCTCAGTCTGAAGAAGAGGAGGCTCAGGAGAGACCTAATCGCTCTCTACAACTGCCTGAAAGGGGTCTGGAGCATGGTGGGTGTTGGTCTCATTTCCCAAGTAACAAGTGATAGAACAAGGTACACCAACGGAGGTTGAGATGGGATGTTAGGAAAAAATTCTTCATTGAAAGGGTTGTCAGGCACTGGAACAGGCTGCCCAGGGAAGTGGTTGAGTCACTATCCCTGGAGGTAATTAAAAGACAGGTGGATGTGGCACTTGGTAGAGACACAGTTTAGCGGTGCACTTGGTAATGTCAGGTTAATGATTGAATTCGATGATCTTAAAGATCTTTTTCAACTTAAGTGATTCTATGATTCTATTATTTTAATCATATTTTTATTTCAGGTTCCTTCACAGGAACTGGCTTCTGGTCAGATAACTAACGATCATAATTCAGTTTTTAAGAAGGCTACTTCAGATTGTGTGCAAAGATTTTGTGTTTTAAAAGATCCTACATAAAATTTTTAGAAAAAGAAATTATGGTTTTTTAGGGGCTAGGTTCATATTCCCCAAAACACAATCTTCTAACACATTACCACCAGGAGATTTAGGAGTAATTACTTGATTCTTGTTCAATTCAATCATTTATAATATTCTTTCTCCCTCCTGTTCTGAGTCTGCCAGCTTTGTAGGTTTTTTTAGTTAATGCATTGTTTCATTCAAGATCATAAAAGCTTTGAACTATCAGGTACTAAAGACAGAGAAAAGGTCTGTTCAACTAAGAATGCCAAGCAGAAGCAGCCTGTTTTATGCACTCTTTTTAGAGCAGAGGTTGTAATCAGATCTATCTGCTTCATTCCTGTAAGCCATTCGATCACATATAACCCAAATTAGAAAAATCAACATATAGAAGTTGTAAACCACATTAAATTAAGAGCTCTGAAAGCTACTGTTAAAATCTAAGTTTGGGTTTGTGGATAATGGTAAAGAAGAGCATCTACAGGAATCAAATGGGGATAGCTGACTTAAATAGAGTCTAAATTGTGGAGTGACTGAATTTTTGGCAAAATCTAAACTGCAACCAGAGTCAAAGGAAACACTGAAATTTTACACCACAGTAGGACTTTTTATTTCTGTCACAATAGTACTACAATGACTCAGAAGGAACCGGTTAAGAACAAATAAAATAATGTCTACATCAGTTGATCAAAACCACATAAAATACTGGGAAAAAATTGAAATCCTGTCTTTAGCATATGACTTATATGGAAAGTAGCAAACATGAATTAAAGTGGTTGACAGTATCAAGATGAAAGAAAAAAGCCTAGAGCTTACAATATTGCTCAACAGCTGTGAACAGATTTTGTCAAAAATGAATGCTGCCCTTTAGGAATATACAGCTTCTAAAAGACCATTGATACATTGAAGATCAAACATGCAGTACATGAATTTCTGCAAACCAGGCAGTGGAAACAGCAGATAATTGCCTACCCATTTTAATTATTACAAGACTGAGAAACATTAAAGAAGACAGACTTTAGTATTCCTTCAGTTGAAACGTGTAAAAAACCCAAATAATCTGGGAAATCAGTAACAAAGTTTCTGAAAATATTTGAAGTAAATATTCAACAAGAATTAGACATGATATGTGAGAGAAAGTTTGATTTAAAAAATAAAAATTGACATATAAAAGTGGTTAAAAGACACATTGATTACTTTGCACCATGGAAAATGTTAGAGCTGCTGATCATGTCAGCAGCATTGCGAAGTCCTGTTCATGTTGGTTTATTTCATGAGGAAAAGGGCTAATTTACCTCAAGTTGTTAGAAAAACAAAATTATTCAGCTGGGAGGGAACTGGATTATCAAAAATGGCAGCCAAAGCTGGAGAAATGTGCTTGCTGTCAGATTGAGTAAAGAAATAGCAATGCCAAGAGATTTTATGTTCCACCCATAATATTGTGAAATAGATAAATATCATGGTAAATAAGATCAGTAATTAAATAAATATGTCATGTTTAAACTCAAACATAAATCAGATTTAAACTACATCTGATTGTGACCAGCTTATGTTTAATAAAATAATAGAGTAATATGAACAATTTTCCTGGCCCTTCCCTCATAATTTTTTTACCCTGATGGCACAAAAGCCCAAGTTACAAATCACCATTTAATCCAGGAAGAGACTAAAGGAAGATCTGGCAGTTAAGAGTACTCCTTTGAGGTTCTCGGGCCAATTATGGATGGGTATTTTTGACAGTTATCTATGTATGTATGTATGTATGTATGTATGTATCTATCTATCTATCTATCTATCTATCTATCTATCTATCTGTCAGGGGACAACTCTTTCTGTGCATAGATCTATGCAAAACCAGGTTATGAACAAGGCATAATACATTTAAAGAAATGTATAATTAAAACAAAATCAGGAGAACACGATAGTGTCTCCTTAATGCTTTTGTGCCGCTAAACATGAGTGTCTATCCATCCAGAAGTTCAATATTTTCTATATTACAAAAAAGTTGTTCATTACAGAGAACATCAGCTGGATACTTATCAAAGGCAACCTCATGTCTGCCCATGAGAACATGCTGCTTATTTCACCTGTGTCTCCACCCAAGAGCTCAAAGCCACTGCTCAGTAGACTTTTATCATCTTCCATATTCCTGATAATGAACCAGTTCATAGCTCTGCTACCATGAATATCACTGATTCAATTCTGGTCTTATCCTGGGTTTGACTAAAAGTGCTCTGAAAGGAGACTGATTTTAATGCACAAGCATGGAGGAAAGCATGGAGGAAAGAGGCCTTTTGCCTATAATACTGTATTGAAAATATTTGAACCATGCTATTTCAGGATTATTGCTGCTGTTTTGTTTTTCTTGTGTTGACCTACAGTTTATAAATTCACACCTGCACTTCAATTATCATAGAATCATAGAATCATAGAATCATAGAATCATACAATGATCTGGTTTAGAAGGGATCTTCAAAGNTCATCTGGTTCCAACCCCCCTGCCATGGGCAGGGACACCTCCCACTAGACCAGGTTGCTCCAAGCCCCATCCAACCTGGCCTTGAACACTGCCAGAGAAGGGACAGCCACAACTTCTCTGCGCAACCTGCGCCAGTGTCTCACCACTCTCACAGGAAAGAATTTCTTTCTGATATCCAATCAGAGTTTACCCTCTTTCAGTTTGAATCTGTTCCCCCTCATCCTATCACTCCATGCCTTTGTAAAAAGTCCCTCTCCAGCTTTCCTGTAGCCCCTTCAGGTACTGGAAAGCTGCTGTGAGGTCTCCCCAGAGCCTTTTCTTCTCCAGACTGAATAACTCCAACTCTCTCAGCCTGTCTTTATAGGAGAGGTGATCCAGCCATCTGATCATCTTTGTGGCCTTCCTCTGGACTTGCTCCAACAGCTCCATGTCTTTCTGATACTGGGGACCCTACAACTGAACACAGTATTCCAGATACAGTCCCGTGAGAGCGGAATAGAGGTGGATAATCACCTCCCTCGACCTGCTGGTTATGCTTCTTTTGATTATTTTTTGGTTATTATTTATACTGTGTTTACAGTGTAAATAGAAATAAGAAACACAGTAGAAATAGAAATTTAAACAACTATGGACTTACGTCTAAAAGTGATTTTTTTCTGTTCCTTGGAAGGAAAGTATTAAGTTCAATTGTAATCAAGTCTGTCACTTTTTCTATTCAAAACTGTAGGCTTTCAGTTTCTTGAAATTTGTTATTCCAGTAAGCCTTTAACTCTCTGTCCAACAGCAATTTTAAAATCTAAAAAGCCAACAAATCAAACCATTGTGAATGCAGCTTATGGCATTCTCCCAGGGTCTGTGTCCATAGTTTTGACTCATTCTAATTCTGCAACAGTTTTTCTTGACTTTCAGTAGGCAAAATATATTGACAGGGTGGCATTCAGAAACTTGAGATCTGTTTTCAAAGGGTTGGAAGAATTGAGATGGACAGATAATCAGAAGACGTACCCAGGTCTGACAGAGTACTTGTTAGTGGTGAAGGAACAAGCCAGAAAGAAAGAGACACAGACGTGTGAATAGTCTGAAGTGGTAAAGCATTTTATCACAGTATTTATTTCAGCTACACAAAGGCTTGGGTATAAGTCAACTTAGTGCATCAGTGCTAGATTACTAGCAATCTGCCTGTATTTTACATAATTAACTTTCCTCTGGTACTCACTTCTTCTCATATCTCTTGATTCTCTGACATGTTTCTTTGTGAGTGTGACTTTTCAAGTACTGGAGATAAACACTATCATAGAATCATAGAATCATCAAGGCTGGAAGAGATCATCCAGTCTAACCACCTACCTACATCACTACTAAACCATATCACTCAGTGCTACATTCAGACGCATCTTGAACACCTAAATACACTTCTGACATCAGGTACTTCACTGAATAAAGACCTGTATTAGAGTTCCATGTCTTTATCTATTACGAATGAGAGACCCTTCTCCTAATAACCTTGTAGAATTCATTTGCATTTCACACAAGTAGTGATATTAGAACAAAAAACTTGACCCTATTTTCCTTATGCCTTCTGCTTGCAAACTCTAAACAGAGACCTGGTGGGATGATTCCTATGACTGAAGTGTAGGAATGGAAGGTTACAGGCTCTTTAGGAAGAACAGGTAGGGGAGACGAGGAAGGGGGGTGATCACCCTCTATGTCAATGACCAGCTGGAGTGCATGGAGCTCCACCTGGGGAAGGATGAGAAGCTGACTGAGAGCCTATGGGCCAAGATTAAAGGGAGATCAGGGAGAGGGGACATTGTAGTTTGTGTCTGCTACAGGCCACCTGGCCAGGAATATTGAGTGGATGAGTCCCTTAACAGACAGGTAGGAGTAGCCTCACATTCACAAGCCTTGGTCCTCATGGGGGACTTAAACCACCCTGATACCTGTTGGAGGGACAACACAGTGGGGGATAAGCAGTCCAGAAGGTTCCTGGCGTGTGTTGATGATAACTTCTTTCTCCAAGAGACAGAAGAGCCAATGAGGAGAGAGGTACTATGCTGGACCTTTTTCTCACCAACAAGGAGGGGCTGGTGAGCCCCTCACTCAATGGTAGCCTTGGCTGCAGTGCCCATGAGATGATGGAGTTGAAGATCCTTAGGGCAGTGAGGAGGGCA
>VZRW01001304.1:0-12203 GCA_013398125.1 Aegotheles bennettii | reverse complement strand
AAATTTTGCCTTGATCAACTTCATGACAAAGAGCCCTGAAAAATATTTTTAACTAGTAAATTAAGTACTGATCCAGATTATTGTGTTATTAAATTCTGCTCCCTCTAGTACTCCACCTTTCTTTTCATTCCTCTCAGAGATCAGAGTCCCCTTCTGTCATCACATTCCTGGGTAATTTCCAGGAAAGTTTCTTGAAAACCTAGAGTGTAAAACAACTATTTATGTTGATTCTGTTGAGTATACTGCAAATATAAAACCTATCATCATAAGTATTTCTAAGACTAAAAATTTATCACAGTGGGGAAACAAAAGAGTAACTTTACTCTAGAGGAGTGTTTTCAAATGTTCCTAATTAGACTGAAAAAAGGTTTAAATATGTTTGCTATTAGAGTTTTACAGATGGCTATAATTGTGTATGTACAAGATGACATAAGCCCTAGGAGGACTCTGTCAGGGTATGAATTTCAGTGACATTGGTGGATAATTGGTTGATATCCTGTTGGAGCTTTACCCAGACCTCAGTCTACATCAGAATTAGTGGTTTTAAATTACACTTCAGCTTGCAGAGACAGGGTGCAATCATTCACCTCAGAACAAGTGAGATTGTTCATCCAAGAAAGCACACATTCCTAGAGAAGTCTTTTTTTTTTTCCTTTCGTATTTTTTCTGCTGGTCAAAAACTTGAAAACTAAGTTGTTGTGAAGGGAACTGTTAGAAGAGAGGAATTCCTCCTGTTTTGCTGTTTTGGTTTTTTTTAATTGACTATTTTAGGCTATTAAGACAATCATTCTGTAGAATTAGAATCTATAGGCAAAAGGTAACTGATAAGGTTTGGAGTGAGTAAAGAAGGATTATTAGAATGCAGTTATTTTTGTCTTCCTATCAATTTTTTTGAAAGTCGTAACTCCCCCATATTGTTCATATATGAAACACCAATTTTCTGCCTTAGACCATTCAATCATTTGCTATGAAATTACTGCTTAAGGTGAAGGTTGGAGGAAAAGGAACTCTTCTGGGCACTGCCTCCTATAAGGGAGAACCTTGCTGAGGTGATCCATGTCTTGATGGTGACCAGGACTCCCAGTAACCCCAGCAGTAGACATTGAGAGATTCAGGGTTGGAAAAGGGAGATGAACTTACATGGCCAGTACTGTACTCAGGCTAGAAAACACAGTAATGCTTGCATTTTCCCTAGCAGGGTGATTTATACTTGCTGTGATAACAGCAGAATGAGAGCTGTTGTCAGCCTCACAGGTGTGGTGTCACATGACTGTTCCAAGTGACTTTACTGAGATGACAAAGAGGTTCCTTCTGCAAAAAGCAGCCTGTCCCCATCTATCTCTTGCATTTGTGAAGAGGGACAGCCAAGACAGAATTTCTCCTCCCACTATTTTCTTTGTTAGCATAACATTTTCTCAGGGAAAGACGTCCAACATTAGGTCAGGAGACAGATGAGAGAGAAAAGTCCTTTAGGTGTGACAGTACATTAGGAAGGAAAAAAAATGCTTAAATGGTTTATGAGTTTTATATGTTACTAGTACTTTAGTTTCCTCTTTGACTTGAAGAGAAGGCTGTATTGTAGCATAAATAGAGCCATCTCTACTACACAGACCAGCAGAATTTGCAGATCTACAAATGAGGGAGACATTCTCCTATTCATCTACCCATGAGAAGTTAACATGGACCCCAAAAGAAAAAACTAAAATTTATGGGAAAAATATTAATTGCATTAGACAACTAGTCATGTCCTTAGGGCAGGGGGAAAAGAGAACCAGACAGAGGTCTTGTAGGAAATTCTTTAGTAACTCTGCTTGTGAAGGCACTTTAGTTGTGCTTCAGGCACTCTCAGTGCTAGATTGCCATTTAAAACAAATCAAGGTTGAATTCCAGCATAAGTAGATATTATTTCAAGATCAATATGAGTATAGCATCTTCCCCTTTAGTTAATGCAAATGTTGGGGCAGTTCACAGAAACAGCAAAACTGAAATTATAATATTGTGTTATACATGAGATACAAATGGTCAACAAAATTAGATTAAACACTAGCTTGTGGTTTAGCATACTTTCCTTAACCATTGGGCTCATAGGAATTTGAGCTGCTGTAAAGCGTCATGTTTTATGACACACATATACCTTTTGTACATGCTCCCAAATCAGCTAATATTCAACACGGTCAGAGGAAATTCAGTTTCTTGGTCGTTCTGTAATTTCTCATAGGAAACTTAAGAAAATTAGAATTTGGTCATCAAAATTGATCTTGTTGGCTGTAACTGAAATGGCAGTCCAGCACACAGCATCTGCTATACCTCGAGAAATAAGGGAAGCTATTTGGTAGTCAAATGGAACTAACAAAAACACAGGCTCAATCCCAAAGGATCTCCAGTTTCTTCTGTAAAGTGAAAGCAACCGTTGAATAATTTTGTTCATGTTTTGTTCCTAAACAAAATCAAAAATTTAGGCCTTGAGATTGTTTCATTTGTTTAATTGATTTCCCTTTCTTAAGCTAAGCAAATGGAATCATTGTCAGAGAATATTTAAAAAAATATGTTTCTTTTTGAATTTGTGTTGCTTTTGTTGCCACAAATTCTGTAGATTTTTGAGATGATGTAATGTACACTTTTAATGAATAAAATCTTTTGGCATAGCAAATTTAAAAACTCGTTTCCCATCCCCATGTTGTGATGGACAGATGGAGTCAGGAAACCAATTTAGTAATCACCTCAGATCTCATTATAAGTGAGGAAGAAAAGGAAAAGATGCTTTTTAGTTATCCTGACATACATGAGACAACCAAGAATCTGGCCAGGTATCTTGAAAGCTGTGTGTCTTTTTCAGCTTTGTTTTGCTTTAAAATGAAGAAACTGAGGAGAAATTTGGACATCTGACTATTCTTTGTTCAGATAAAGACAACTAGGAACATTGGGAACAGAAAAGCAAGTGTGCTATTGTTTAAAGGAAAGAAAAAGTTACAGCTGAAAAGAGAAGACAGTTTCAAAAGTGGACTGCCAAAATATGACATGAGGACAGATGGAAAGAGACCAGTACAGAGGCAAACTGTAGCTCTCAGAGCTGGGTGAAACAGGGAAGTGGTTTGGTGGGTGGCTACTTGGGTAGTCCTGTGCAACATGGCCAAGGTCCAGGCTACTTCAGGTAGTGTTAGTGGGGGATATTTTAAATTCTTTCAAATAGCTGATTCTGTTTCTTCATTCTCAATGTCATTTTGAAGAATACAAAGACTGTATTTTTAAAGAGTTCATAAATTCAGATGAAATTAAATTCCAGGAGAAAATAAAACTGACTTTGTACGTAGTAGAAAACCCAAATCATAATGTTAACACATTAGTAAAGCTGAATTTCTGGCATGGAACAAGTATACTGAATGCACACCACAGTGGCAGACTGAAAAAGAAGGACAGCTTTTGTGAGGCAACAGTGCATAACCCATTCCTTGCCAAAACCACCTTTCTATATTTTGGTAATGTGTTAACCAAGAATAAATTTAAGGAAACAAATTTTCAATGTATTGGAACACCTTTTTCTTTTACCAAAACCAAAGAGAAATTTCTCCTTTCATTAACCTGATTCAGATCAAACTAGTTTGCTACAGTCAAACATATGCTTCATTTCAATCAGAAGTGTAGCTAAGGTGATAATTAACAGGTAAATAATAAAGAGTTCATGCTGACTATGTGCTTAGTTTAGATGTCCTGAATTACCCTCTGGAGGTATTTAAATTCACTTTTTTGCTCTGAAGTAGGGAACAGACTTTTCAGTTAGGTAGGTAAAACAGAAGATGGCCAAAAAACTCTGTTTAGAGCCCAACTATGTACTTCTCAATTGCAATGGCAGAGAATTAGTCTGAACTAGCAGGATTCAAGTAATTCTTCCTTTTCATCCTACTGAAAACTGAATCTGGAAAAATCTTATGGAAGACAAATCTCAGCTACAGGTTCATTCCTAGGATGCATTCTACAAATATGAGATTCAATGATCATTTTTTCTAACATGCATCTTTTATCTCAGAATATCCCTGCTTTTAAGAACAGGTGACACTGAGGGACCACACACCACTGAGGCATCACCAGGGCTGGTGCTTCTCACATTATTGATACTTGACAAGTCAGTTTGATCGACTTTTTTGTATCCCAGACAAGTTTTCCTGATGTTGTCTGTCTTCATTTTGGTCACAACAGCACAAGAGTAGGGACAGCCTTCATCTGCATCCGATGTGGCAGGTGACCAAAGCAGCATACTAGATATGAAACAGTGCTTATGGGAAAGTGAGATTCAATTCCTGCTTAATGGATGCTGCCTGTCTCTCTGTCACTGTGGATGCACACAGGGCTTGCCACAGTGAGGGTCTAAACACACTTGGAGTTTGTTGTTGCTGCTGTCATGCAAGCATTAAACAATGCCACATCTAGAAACTGTCTAGAAAACACTCCTCTCTGCTTTGAGAAACGTGCTGGCATCGTGGCAAGAAAAATGTTCCTGTCTTGCAGTTTTTACACACCTTTGACTATAGTCTGAAAATTACTCTTTCTCTGCCTTGTTGAATGAGGCAGACAATTTGGTCAGTTGAAATAGTACATTCTTCTCACATAGTATATAAATGAATATGTTGCCTCTCTTCAAAAGTAATTAAAATATGCATACATATACATATATGTAACAATAGTTTTAAAAGTTTGGCAGAAGTATACAAGGCCAGGTCCATGGGACTTTGGCTAACAAGCCAAATCTGTCTCATTAAGGAATTCATCAGGAACTGGGCTCTCAAGTCAAGGAAGATCCCTGTAAGGATTCTGGCAAAACAAACCTTTGCCCTGCAAGGAAATGCAAGTCGCCAAGAGGTGACTTTTACATGTTGTTACAGCACACAAAGAAAAGTAGAGACCACACATGGGTTTACATAAACTCAGAGGAAGAAGAAAGAGAAGGAAGAACATTGTTTTTTGGGTGTCTCTGAAGAACATCTACAACGTTTTATTGTTTTCACAGCTTTCACAATTACCTGTTTGTTTCCCAGGCAGCTTTCTCTCTGTGTCCTCCCTGACCCTTAGAGATTAGCTCAATATGAGGCAGCAAAAAGACTCCCTAGACATCATTTAAATCTCTTCTGATATAATCAGTCTTAGACCAAAAATCTTTTTTTTTCTTGTTGTTGAATGGATGAAGACTATTCTGTATCTTGCCGATATCTTCGCATTTGATCCAGATTAGCTTTCCGTTACAAATCTCTCTTCTCTTTTTCCTATGCCTCATGATCCATTACTTCTGATTGTCACAACCTATTTTTTGTTCATTTGCAAAATAAATGTTGACCATTTGGTCAAAATGATTAAAAAACAATAAAAATACAATCTTTTATTAATTTCTTAGCAGTAATAATGATTCTTCATATCTGTATTTCTGGCATAAAGTCCACTTTTAAAATCAGAGTCCTGATCTGGTAGCATATCTCCATTTTCTGTTGTATCAAAAGCAGATTAGAAGGCTGATATCAGCAGGAACATCTGATTACTAGACTTGATGACTAAGATGTCAGCATGGTCTCCATTCAAAAGGCAGAGTGAAGGAGAGCAAGGTCATTTTAGGAGTATAGGATATTGAAACATTCATCTCCATGCAGTGTTAACCTCCAGACAGATAAAGTGCTGACAAAGAATAACCTCTAAGTAGAAATGGTCAGAATATTTGGGACAACATTTCTGACACACTAAAAAAAAACAAAAAAAGAAGATACTCTAGTCTACTGCCTATTGGGCAAAGACCTGGCCCTTGGGAGAAGGGAAATTGGGTTCTAGTTTCAGTTAATCTGTGGTGAACTAATGACCTCAAATTAGATAAAAGCAAAGCCATAAAACTCTAGTTTCTTATCTCGCCCTTCATTAGATTTCACTCAAGTACTGTTTTGAACATTTTTCATGTATCAAAATTGTGTGTCACTACATGTTTCAAATAAATGTTTTTAGTTTATTTTATATTTTATTTTATTTTAATTATTTCATTTATTTTAATTTTTATTATTTTATTTTTTCCAAAATAATTTTAAAGGCTTTGATTTTAGTCCTGTTTGGAAAGGGAAAGGAGAAAAAAACCCCACAACTGTTTTTAAACTGTACCATGAACTGGAATTACCTTGTGTCTTTCTAATGATCATTTATTCTCGGAGTAAAATGGTCTGTAAAATTATGTGATTAAGTCAGTGTTAGGAAATGTCTAGAACAGGGGTGTCAAGGCTAAATTTCATTTTGTTCCTCACTCTGAGGGAACCACCCTGTGGTGGCCTTAAGTAATAATACAATTGATCTATTTACTTCAGTTATCAATAACAGTCAAGGGAATTAGGTATCTAGCATTCAGGGAAAAGCACCAAAGCTCGACTACCTTGGTTTCTTTGTTGACATTCCTGTGAAAATTCAGGCCAGGTGTTGACAACCCATATAACCAGGGTACCAGCCTGCTTCTTGAGGGAGCGTTTGTATCCAAGTCTTGAAGTCAGTTGTGCGTCACACCATCTTTGGCACACTGCACGTTGTTTTCTAAAAAAACCCAATAATTGTCATAACACAGGGACACATTTATGACGGAACATAAATTAAAGTAACTATCAGAGTAGCTTTTCCCTTTGTTGGTACAGGTCAGTATTCACCTTTTTAACAAAGCTCATGTATCTTTGCAGGTTTGTATGCTTGGTCAGATCTAAGAGACCCAGTCTGTGTTATATGTACAGGGTTTCATGGGAACTTTCTGTGTTAACTTTTCTGAAATATTTTAACCAGGCTTTTTTCCAAAAAGGTCTAAAAATATTCTTTTATAACTTGTCTTTTTCCTTTTTCCTTTTTTAATCTTCTTTACATGTACATTGAGTCTAATTTTATAGACAAAAGCTTCTGAGCATTCATTACAGCATCAGAAAAAGTCTCTCTTGAGTGTTTTTTAAATTTATTTTTTATTTTATTGATGAGTAGTGGGAAACAGCAATGAAGTGACTTGCAGTTTCATCCACACCACAAATCTCATGCATGGCATATCTAAGAGGAATGTCAATGACAGAGGAGGCCAAGAGGCAAAAAGCAACTTTTACAGCTGATTAAATTCCAAAGTGATGTTTAGAATGGGGCAAGTAAACATGGGCCCCAAGAGACACAGTTAAATTTTACGGAAAAATTGTTAATTGTATTAGGCCACTTGTGATGTCCTTAGGTCAGGGAGAAAAGAGAAGCAGACATAAAGGGTGAGACCCTGACACAGGTTGCCCAGAGAAGCTGTGGCTGTTCCCTCCCTAGAAGTGTTCAAGGCGAGGTTGGATGGGTTTTTGAGCAGTCTGGTCTAGTGGGAGGTGTCTCTGCCCATGGCAGGGGACTTGGAACTAGATGGTCTTTAAGGTCCCTTGCAACCCAAATCATTCTATGACTCTATGATCTTGCAGGAAATTCTTCATAAACTCAGCTTATGAAGGCACTTCCATTGTCCTGGAAGTCTCAGTGCTAAATTGTTATTTACAAGAAGCCAAGGTTGAATTCCACCATAATTGGATATTATTTCAAGAATACATGAATATAACATCTTCCTCCTTAGTTAATGCAAACAATAGTCCCTGGAGTTGCACCATGATTGAAACATGTTTATCTGCAGTCCCTGCACTCCAATCATTGTTGTGTGGTTGGACAGGATCAACTCACCCATCGCCCAGCATAAAATGACCCTGTCTGCAGTGAGGCTGCTTTGTCTATGCAACTGCCTGACTGTGTGAATGAGGTGAAACTGTGGGTGCTTTGGTAACACAGACTGTATGTTTTCAACATAATCTGAGAATTGATTTAATCTCAAGGGTAGTAAACACTGGATTTCCAGAGATCATTCTCTTGTACCTTGTTTCATATTTTTTATTCAGTTACAGGTAAAATATCCCTCTTCTTCCTATTTGTGAGATTATTTTATGTCTTGATTTGCTGAAAATCCTTGATGAAGATTCAGTTTTAATAAGAGGCGATTATCCACTTAGCACAAAGCTTGGATATTGCAGAAAACAAGTAGATTAATTGATTTAGCACAGCTGGAATCTAAGTTTCCATTAGTAACAAGCTTAAAAAGACTGAATCTACTGAGCCCACTCAAAGTAGTCAATAAGAGTACCTACAATCTACCCTATCTTGTGGGGTAATAAATTTTTCTGTTGTAATAAGTGCAGCTGATTGTTTCTCAAGTGTCCTTTTAGATGTATTAACAACCAATAAGAACAATAACAATAACAGCAGCTGCTGTCAACATATTACAGAAATTGATTCCCTTCATGAAATACATAAGAAACTCTCAGGGTAGTTTTGGTCATTTCTTTGTATATTTTTCAAAAGTCACATATTTAGCTGAGCAAAAAGAATTTCTGTTTGCATCTTTCCAAGAAATGCTTCTTCACAGAACAGGTAAATGCTGCTTTTTTTCAGCTTTCCATCAATGTTAAGCACTGTGGATCAGGGACAGGAAGAAATAAAACATTTGTTTTCAAGGAGACTGAGAAACATATATTTACTTTCAAGACCATTCTTAACAACTCCAACTTGGGTTTAGTTCTAGTTTGAGAACAAATTGAAGATATATGAACTTCTTAATATGAAGCAAAAATATTAACACCAAAGTGAGATTCTAAAGCTGTAACTTTGAGGAAGAATATATATTAACTTGATTGCGTTTTTGAAATATTTACTTTAAATCTATATTTTCCTTAGGTAATAGATTTAATACCACCATATTTTTATAGAAAACAGTCTGTCTTTTTAAATACTTTTAAGTGTCCAAGAAAAATTTGTCGGAAATCTTTCTGAATTCCTGCCCTGTCTTTTCATTATTTTTTTTTCTCCATAGATATTGACTGATTGAAAAAAGAGTCTTTTCAGTAACATGCTGGGAGCAGTGAAAGCACTGTCCTGGGGTAATGACACACTCTGGATCTAAGATCAGCAATAATTTCTGATAATAATTCTAAGGAAACACAATAGTTGGTTACTACTTGACTCAAAATGTTGCATTCATATTACTCACTTGCAAGAGCTTGAAAACAAAGTGTATGTACATTACATTGTGATTCATAAAATAAATAGCAAACAAGAGATTATCTCACTCTCTATAACAGCCTGGATGCAGAGTCAAAGAAGTGATTTCATGATTTCATATTGCAAACACTTACCTCTACAGTTCAGCCAGCTACTGGGGTCTTTTGCTTTTGTTCTTCTAGAACACATCTTGCACTCTCCCCATTGCAGTGGTAGCAAAATCTTAAGATTATTTGCCACTCTTCTTTGTAGAATTTGACCTTCTTTTAATTCACCTGCTAATTTCCATGTTGGACATAACTTTCTGTGGTCATACGCTTACCATCTGCAGGAATCAGAAGTTCCTCCTTTGAAAAAGAATCTTCCAACACCAGCTCTCTATGCCTTTGTTTTGTTGTTTGCTTTCTTGTATTGAGAATCAAGTTCCTATTTATTCACTGGATGTCATCTGAAACTCTTGAGAAAATTCAATTTGTACTATATTTCCAGTTTCTCAGTTTGTCTAGCTCCCTTGTTTTTGAGACAGCTGGTTGTCCAAGCTGCTGTATGGAACATCTGAGGTGAACATTATATAAGTCCGATGTAAGAATCAGGCCTTCAGATTGACTGTTCACACAGAGATGTTTATTCACAAAGGATGACGGGATGTGGCTAGAGGAGTTTTCTCTGATTCTCATCCAATATTTTTTCCATGCCTCTACCCACCAGGACTGCCCATTGCTTCTGCATGAATGACATGAGGTCCCCGTTGGTCCTTTCCTCTCCCTGTCCATCCCTCTCAATGGTAGCCCTGTCCTGAAGCCCTGTCCCTCCCTTTCTTGGTGTCATTTGCTTTTACTAACTGAACAAACTGGGCAGAAACACCACCGCAACCTTAAGTGTAATGTGAAGCTATAGCTTCTTTATTTTCATACAGCTTGCCTAGCATTTAGGCACCTGCAAAATCCTCAAAGTCAGTGTTTATCTGCTCGATACCTGAGTAAGTGCCTACATTCTGTGGCGATGCTTCCCTCAGCCTCCCCGTCACACTGGATTGCTCAGGGACCAAGACAGGATCATCCTCTGCCATGGAGGTCACTTCCCCTCTGTCCTTCTCATTCTCACAGACATGCTGCAGAGTGTGTTTAACAGTGTGTTGGTAACAAAATGGAAGACTTTTGATTAGTGCGGGACTGTGTATCCTGTTATATCTGGTGACAGTGTGAGTAATAGATCACTTTAATTGATGACAAATTTGTTTTCTGGTGTTTCCCTCAGCCTGATCCAAGATGAGGAGCATACCCCAGTTCTGTTGTATTGGAAGAAATGTGCATGCTGTTGAAACCATTCAGTCATGGGTGAGGCTTTCTTAGTCTTTCCTTTTGCTTTCTTTTCTAGACATATCTAAAACACATATTCTAAATCAAGCCAGGGATTTAAAATTTCACTGTTTCTTTCCAACACAAATACTTCAAACACTCAGGAACTAAAACAATTTGCTGTTTTCTTTCTGTCTCTAAAATGAGGCAGCTATTTACTGAAAACTGCTGGTATATATGCTGTGATGCCAGTTCCCTTTGTAACTGCATGAAAACGACTGATTTGTTGGTGCCCCCTGCAGAGCTTTCATTCTTCCTCTGTTCTCCTGGGAAAACCTCCTTCTACACTTCAGCAGACATAAACTGCAAAGTCCTTTGAAAGCAAGGCTGAATGTAAAACAGAGTGATTTGAAATCTCTTGTTTTCATCTAGCCTTTCTCTTAAAGGATTGATATTCTCCAGCTGAACTCACCCATCATGGAAGCTAATGTGTCAGGGGAGTATGGGAAGGCAGCAGGGAAGAGGGCTGGGTGGGAGACCAGTGATTTATCAGTTGATAGTGCTCCAAGCAGAGGAAACACTGTGAATTCAAAGATACCTCAACACAATGAAAATGTATCTGGTTATCCCTTTGTAACAAGCATTGTTAACCTTGCAAACTTCCTGTGCACCAGCTCTACACAGAAACTGTCCTCTCTCTTAGACAATGAAGTCCAAAATACATTTCAGCAGTAGGAGCCAGTAGAGAGGTGAAAGCAAGAGAGAGAAAGAAAAGATTGAAAAGGCTGAAACTGTATTCAGAATTTTCTTCCAATGTCCTCTTTTGCTGTTCTCACAAAGTCTGGACGTTGCCTTGCAGCAAATGACTAAAGGGGAAAAAATATCTGTCATGAAAGTAGTTTAAAATAACCATACCTGATAAACAAGAAATCCACCAGCCTTTGTATCAAAGAAAGGACAGCCAGTCCAACGAGCTGTCTTATGGATAATTTTTCAAATGTCAGGACAGAACTTTTATTTTTATTTTATTTATTTTTTTTTTCTTTAATGCAGTTGTCATGAATCTCAGTATTTAAAGAATGAGGGGAAAAAAATAAAAAGGTACTGAGACGGGTTTTTTTTGCTGNTTGCAGGACAGAACGCCTCTTTAGGCCAAGTCTGTGATACTTTGAGAGTGCCAAGGGAGCATGTCAGCTCAGGTCTAAGGGCCAGTAAACTCAGGATCATATCCCATAAACTTTTTTAAGAGGTACAAACACTTCAAACCTAGAACTAATTTTTGTACTGATGCTTAAGGTTAATACTTTCTCTGCAAGCAGTTAAACTTTATGAAGCATGTATGACATATTATCATCCATCAGGCACTGCAGGGAAGATATGTTATCTGTCACACCCACCTTGAGGCACTGATACAACTTTCAAGGTCTTTTAATATTGCTGAGCATGCTCTCAGTGTTACTCTATTTCACCAGCTTGGTTGAAAAAAACTCATAAAATGAGACAGGGAAGCTTATCAGGTAAATTAATTAGGCAAATTACTTACAAGTTAAATTAATTCAAGACAGTATAAAGGTGGTATTGAAAATCTGACATAAAACAGAGAGAGTGTGAAATATCAGCCACTGAATTAAATACAAACAGTCCTCTTAGAGGTCTTCAAATTTAATATCCAGCAGAATGACTTTGATATAAAAATGTCAAATTACCAAATCTAACAGGAAAATCTAATTATTAGACTGGACCTGTCATCAAAACACATACAGAAAGCCAATTACGCTTCTTCCAATGAGACCGAGCAGGAAAATGCCTTTTCACAAGCTGAAAGCTATGAGAAATGACACAATCTTA
>VZRW01001300.1:271999-300790 GCA_013398125.1 Aegotheles bennettii | reverse complement strand
CTCTTATCTGCCTCCCTCAGTCTCTGGCCTTGGAGAGGACACCACCACCACCCACTGCACACACCTGCTGCTCTCTGCTGCCCAAGCTACAGTGTCATGTCTTAAAAATCAACATAACTGAGACTGGTGGACAACCCCTGATCTTCTTCTGAGCCCTCCTGCACACCTCTGCTGGTGCAGCCCTGTGCCATTGTGGGGGGTTGTGCTGAGTGTATGGGGAGGAGTGAGTGCATTAGCAATGGCCTTGCAGAGCTGCCCCCTGCCCAGTGCTGCTGTCCAGCTGTGGGGACCAGGTGGGCACAGGAGGCAAGTGGTTTCTTGGGTGGAAAGTATGTGGGGGGTGTGGGAGGCTCTTTCAAATGCTAAGGGGAAAAAAGTGAGGCTGCCTGTTAAGCAAAATCAGCTTCTTTTAGCCCACAGTGAACAGTAGCCCCCACCAAAACCAGCTGTGTAATTCCTTTCATGCAAATAATTACAAGGCTGCAACCAGTGACTAAAGAATTAAATTGTCAAAGTGCAGTGAACTCCTGGAGGAAAGTGGGAGCACTGCACCTGGCCATGGCCAGGGCCTGATCCAGCCACGGTTCCGCATGCTGGGCCAGGCAGCCCACTCTCTGTTGGCAAAGTGATGCCAATGCTGGTTGCTGATTTTTAGCCCTTCTCTAGGGGTGAAGGTAAAAGGCTGAGCTCACAGCTGCTCCCTTTCACCTCTGCTTACCCCCCCCTTCATTTATGAAATTTTGTAGGAATTTAATTACATTAAGTTTGCTCAACATACTTGAAACTGGCCCTCAAGGAGCCCAGACAATATAGAACCATAAGCCTCGTCTCCTGAGGAACCCAGCGAACCTGCCAGAGCCCCTCTGCACCAGGGGCCTCTGCCAGGAGGGCAAGCGCTAACCCCGTGCCCAGGAGCAGTGGGGAAGGTGGTGCCTCATCCCAGGAACTATGAGAAAGCCCTTTCCTCAAGCAGTGCCCAGAGCAGGCTCGCCCAGTTCTCTGCTTTCTTACTATTATTTGTTTGAATAATAGTTCAATAGTTCTTTGTCAGAGAGGTATTCCCCTGGACACACATTTTTTGCACCCATTGGGAAAAATGACGTCTGATGTTCTGCCTCTACCTTGAATGTAATCCTGAATCTTTCTGCTGTAACCACTACTTGTTTGTAATGTGTATTTGACTAGCACACACTCTCCCTTCCACTATGCAGCAAACAGTGAGAGGTGGTCAGCACCATCAGCTACAGATGGTGTTGGGACATCGGATCCAGAGCGAGTATTCAACTGGAAAAGGATAAAAGTGACAAGTTAACGGGAGGAGAGAATGGATCTGTAAATTGAATTATTTTTTCAGTTACAAATATTTGAAAAAAAAAATAAATCCATTTTATTAAAAAAATTCCAAACAGCCACCTGGTCAAAAATTTCTCTGCTGTGCTGGTGGGAGGGCTTGGGGCTACTCTTCTTTTCCAGCTAAGGGTGGGAGGTCCCTCTGGGTCTTTTTCAAACTTGAATAAAAAAAAAAAAAGCAAGCAGCATGAACTGCAGCACCTCATCCCTTAGCTGCAGGGAAAGTCCCTCCATGTATGGAAATTACCTACCCTGCAACCAGACTTAGGTCTTACAGTAGAAGAGGCACAGGCATCTTTTACAGCCTCCTCCAGCCCAGTAGACTGGTCTGGATCCGCAGCTGGTGTGGTGGTGAGATGACACTGCAGCCTTCCACAGCCAGATACTAAATGGGAATTTGACTGAAAACACTAATTTTTCACATCAGTAAATACGCTGTAACTTCCACTCTTTCATGAACCTGGGCTTCTGAACACAGTTCTCCCAAGGGCCCGTGGCCTGTTACTGTCCCACTTTGCAGAAGAGCCTCCACCTGCTTTATTTCTGGAGAAACTTCATGTGCTGACCACAGTTGCCCACCACCAGCACACCCAGCCCCATTTTCTGCCAGCACCTCTCTCTTTGAAGGAGTCCTACATCCTTTTGGTTTGAGTGTTTCTTGCTTGGCAGGGCCTCCACGGCAGAGCTTTTAGCTTCAGGGAGAGCAACTGCCACTGCGGGCAGCACAACTGCTCCTGCCCTGGCTGTTACCTGCCCTTGTGGTCTGCCCTGAGGCAGGCTGGTGAGAAGCCGCCCTGCAGTGCTAGCACAGGTTGAGCAAAGACCTCAGCTTGATGGTGGCAGGAGCCAGCACAGAAATGGTGTCAGAATTAGCAAATAGCTGAAACTGAGAGTTAAATCTAGTCGTAGTCCTGTCAAAAAATGAAAGCCAAAGTCCAGCACTCTCCCAAGACACAATTTATTTACAAACCCACCAAATAAAGGAAAGTAAGAATCTAGTGTCATTTCATGAGTAGTTTGTGCTCACAGACAAATGCTTTCAGTAGAAAGTCACAGACTCCATACCCAGAACCACCACCATAAAGCAGCAATTCTCCACTCCTGACCTGCGTCCCTGCTGCCACCACAGGGCAAGGAGGACACGGTCTCCCTGAGCCAGCTCCAACCTGAACCCCATCCTGAGCTACAACAGTGCCAAAATATATATATGTTCCTGGAGTTAATTTACAGCTTTTTGGTTAACAGTAAAAATCATCTAGAGGCTAAAATGACAGCATGGAACACTTGTTTAGGGGAGAGGTGGCTTTTGTCTGCTCTCAGAGGAGACAAGGCCCATCCCCTAAGGCTGTTACAGTGGTAACAGGCCGGTGAAGTCGGGCACCTATTGTCAACACCAGTGCCAGGGATGAGGCCAATGCCGGGTCCCCTTTCTCAGCCTCAGCTCCAGGTCAGAAGACCTTGTCCAAGTGCTTCAGGTTTTGCTATCCCTCTCCCTGACAGCAGTGAGCCCTTGGCTGGCACTGGGGGATGTGCTATCCCTGCTCCCGTGCAGCAGCGAGTCTCTCACCAGCTCAATGCCACTTGCAGCCACAGTGCCACCTGCCAACGCACCAGCTCTCATGGATCAAAGCCCCCTGCAAGGGCTGCCTCTCCCCTCAGCCAGGGCAGCAGACACTCACACACCCAGGCAGCTGCTGGCCCGCAGGGCACCGGGCTGGGCTGCTCCCCCAGGCATGGGGGGAGGCAGGGCTGAGGCAAGCAGAAGATGCGGGTGGCAGAGATAGGGGAGCTTGGGAGGGGACACTTGTTTTTGTGGCCAGAACACACATGTCCCTTTGCAGCATCACCCGTGACCATCACCTCCCTCGGGTCTGCAGCTTGGCCTCTCAGCGCTGCTGCCATCTGTCCCAGGTGGCCTGGCAGCCCCCCGAGAGGGCTTTTGTCACAGAAACAAATGGGTGAGAGGGGAGAGGGCAGGGGGTGAGACGTGATGGGGGTGAGGGAGAGGACTGTGTGCCATCTAGAAGGTTCCCCAGGATGGGGTGGGGTGGAGGTCACCCATCTATGTCCCAGCTGAAAAGATGGTGCTTCACAAGCATGTCCTGCACCCCTTCCTTTAGTGGTTTCTTCTCCTTCTCCTGCAGGGGAACACAGACAGCTGGGTCAGTGCACCGCACGCAGAAAAGGGGAGGTTGTGTCTGCAGGCAAGGCCCGAGCATGCTGAGGTCTCCAGCACCCAGACAGAGCAGCTTTCTGCACTTCCCACCTCCACGCAGCTGAGACAGGGAGAGGCCCTGCGGTTTGGACACCAGCGGGGAAGGGAGGGGCCTGCCACTTCCCTCTGCCCCAGCTGGGCAGGGGCAGGCAGCACCCTCTGCCAGCACTGCCACAGAGCTCCTGTGCAAAACCTGCCCTGGCACCCGGGCAGGGAGAGCAGCTCAAGAGGAGCACAAAGCTGGGGGAGGGAGGTGGTAAGCAAAGCCCCCCAGCTGAGGGAGAGAATGAGAGATGCTACCTACTCACCTCCCTCTTTATTGGCAACTCCCAGTCCTGAGAGAGGCTGAAGGCAAATCTGCAGAGGACTCTGCAATGGAAGAGAGTGATGGTAACACACACACCCCAGATCACACGCCCAGCCTGTGCCCACAGCTGCTGCTCCCAGGCACACGATTGTCCCAGCTCCTCAGCTTGCCCCGGCAGGCCACTAAGCTTACAAGGATGGAAATCCTTGTTCATTGCTGTTGAAAGGGCAGCACCAGCCACTCATCCCGTTACCCTCCTCCTCCTCTTTGGGCTTCACACCCTGTCAGGCCCAGGCTGTAAAGAGAAGCTTGAAGATGAGACTCAAGTGCAACCCCTACAGAGCCTGACAGGACAGCATGGGGAGTGTGGGCCCAGGTGGCTGAGGACTGGCAATGGGGGGTTGCAGGTTCCTCTCCAGAAAGCAGACTCCTGCCAGTAGCACCTCAGAGTCTCTGCACACACACCCCCCACCCATCTCCCTGGAGTATAAGCAGTGTCCTGACCCCCATGAACAAGTGGGGGTCAGGGATGGCGTGCGGAGGTCCTTCACTGGACCTGTCTCTAAGCAGGGGCTGCAGGCACAGCCTCAACCCTGTCCCCATTACAGGGGAGCAGAGCTCAGACCTCCTGGCTAAAAGTGTGTCAATCCTTCAGGCTCAGAGGAAACTCCTGCTTGGGGGTCTCCTCCAGCTCCTGCAGCAGTGCGGGAGCTGAGAAATACAAGATAAGCCTCTGCTCTTGCTCCCCACAAAGCCAGGCCCAGCCATGAACCAGTCCCACTTGGTCCTTTGTCTGTGCTGAACTAGCACAACCCCCATGCTGTGAGAAAGCAACCATGGGACATGGCAGCACTGAGGTGGAGGGGACCCCCTTCTTCCCATTCAGCAGCAGCTCAAGAACAGGGCACCCCAAGGTGTGTACACATGGGCCTGCTCCTGGCTGCAGACACTCCCACCAGGACCTGAGGCAACTGGGTGGCACAGACAAATGCCAGTTCCCACGAGATACCAGCAGCAAGAGGGATGGAGTGGTGGTGGTTGCTCTGCAGCTCCCTGGGACTTTGCAGAGTGCAGGAGTCCAGGAGCATGCAGTGTGGATGTGTGCCCTGGGTCCTGAGTGATGTGCTTTGTGTGAGCTCAGCCCATTCCGCCCCTGACACTACCCCTTCACTTTTGCCAGGAGTCAGCCAGTGGGTGACTCCTTCCCAACCAGCAACAGTCTGCTTTCCTAGCACATTCTGTTCCCTGCTTGAACTCATGGTGGCTGGCAGAGAACCTGGAGAGCAGAGGGATGGAAAAGGCACCACCAGAGTAGGTGCAGGGCACAGCAGGTGTTTGCTGGCAGGCAGAGGCTGTCTGCTTGTCATGACGGCTTCTGGGAGCCAAGCTCTGCTCTTGATCAGGCAGGCACAGTGCATTGCATTAAACTGTCTAGACAGTTGCTGCTGCCTCAGCACACAGAAGGAAATCTCTGCAGTGGGGACGTCTGGACAGCCCACGCAGCTACTCACTGGAGAGCACCCAAAGCCAGTCATAGTGAGGGCCACCTCCTGCAGAGGGAGGAGGAAATCCATTCCAGACCCTGGCAAGACCCACGGGAACAGACTCACCTCAGCTCACATTTGATCTGCACCCAGCCGGGGCTGCGCAGGAACGACCAGGGCTGGAACCACTTCTCCACAGTCTGCAAGCTTGAGCACAGCACCTCCAGCCACAAATGCAGCACCTGCTCACTGCAGTGATGGGATGGAGGCATGTTACCCAGCTGAAGCCAGGAAAAGAAGTCCCATCCCTTTGGACAGTCTATTTTCAGCCCAAGCCTTAAGTCCAGCCCAGAGTCCTGTCCCCAGTGGGAACAGGATACCCCAGTAAACTTGTGTGAGTCACTCCATGCAATGAGAGCTACTTCTGTCAGCCAGCAGCCAGGCCAGCATGGTGAACAAGAAAGAAGCAGGTCCCACTCAGTGGCTGCAGTGAGAGGGGAAGAAGACCCTGTAGCCTAAGGTAGACTGAAACAACTGCTGTCCTTGAGTCTGCTCTGCCCTGTCCCAAGCTCCTCGCACCCACAATGCCAAGGGTATCAGGACTGGATGACTCACTTGAGCCCAACGCAGATGAGGGAACGAAGCTTCACATCCATCTGTGCATGTGCAGCATCGTGTGTCATGTTTACCGCCTGAACTGCCTGCAGGGTGGGAAGATATGGTTATCACCTTCTCAACCTAGCCTTAGGCTGGGCTGAGCACCCATTTCAGCAACACAGCTGAATGCTGTCCTCCCCAGATCTCCTCACCCAGTGCCACTTGCTAGCATCAGAGGACCTAAGCCTTCCCGATGGCTTCACCTTCTGCCTTTCCCCAGGCAGCTGATGTCTCTATTCTTTCCCATCAGGGAAGGCCTGGGAGACTCTCAAGCATGTCCTTAGAGATGGGCATCACTCTCCAACAGCCTCCATGCAAAACTTCCCCACACTAGGAGCTGTGCTCTGGCTGGGCTGGGGGCAGCACTCACCCGGTAAAGCAGCTCCTCTGGAGTGAGGACTTTGCCGTCTTCATCAAGCCTGCAAAGATCACAGCAGAGACCTAGCTAGCTCCAGTGCCACCCTGGGCACATACAGGTCTTTTCCCCTCCATACCCCAACAGCTCTCTTGCTACTGCTGAGCCCACAGGTGATCCTGCAGCTGTAACAGGGCAAGATACAGACCCAGAAGCAAACACAGGAGCCCAGGGAAGTGGAAAAGAGCCACTGCCAGCCCCAAGTCAGCACAGGCACAGCAGCCTGCTGACACCACACCCACAGGATGGGGCAGACAATGACCCTTCCCAAGGTGGGGAGCAGCAGTAGCAGAAGGGCACAGACTCAGCTGCTTGTCAAGAATAAAGCAGTCTTACCTGTAAGTCTTGCAGAGCACAAGGCGAGAATACACAGAGTCAAAGTCGCGTTCCACTTCCCGGCCTGCAGCCTAGCAGGGCAGAGGAACAGTCAGTACACTCACCCCAGCCCTCTGGCTACACATCCCCATGAAAGGAACCGAGACATCTCACCTCTTCAATGAATAGCCAGGGATGGCAGGCCCCCCCCAGCAGAGAGGGCTTCTTCAATCCATGTTCAAATATGGACTTCAAAGCTGGACAGAGTGTCCCTCGCACCAAGTCCGTCACCCCTTCTGTGACTGAGTCATCTCCAGCAATGGAGTACTGAGGAACATGAAGAGCCAGCTCTTAGCATACTGGCAAGGGGGCAGAGAATGGAGTTGGTCTGCTCACCTACAGCTTCTCTGCACACACTTCTTCTACTCCCAGGTGCCCACCAGCTCCCCATGCTCTTGCTGGCTCTTGCATAATGCACCATGTTCAGTGCTACTCCCCTGGGAATTACTGGGACACTAGGGCCTTTGTGCCCAGGTGCTGCCCAGGAGACCACAGAGAACCCCAACATCATCCTGGCAGCATTCAGCAAATGGGAACTGCTGTGGTTTGGTGTGATGCTGACTGAGCGAAGGTAAGGAGAGGGACTTGCACTGAGGGTCTCTGGGACTCTAAGCTGCCAGAAGTCAAGGCAAATGGGGGTACATGGGAATTCCAAGGTCAGCTGGTACAGCACTCCAAGGTAACACCCTGACACACTGTTAGCATGAAGGATTTTCCAAAATTAGGGTGAGTGGGATCCAATCTATTTCCACAGTTGGGAGGAGAACTGCTCAACAGTACAGGGTGTGTTAAGACACAGGGAGGTGATCCGCATCTAAGGAACCAGCCCTGAGAAGGGAGTGAGGAAGCAAGTGAGATGTCAATAGTGACATCTCTCTAGAGGCTTCTCTCGGGGTCTCAGGTCAGCCCTTGAGCCCTTCCTCACTCTCCAAATGCTGAGGGGCAGAGGGAGCACAGGGCCTTCTCCACTTCCCCTGCAAATTGCCAAGGTCAACAGCTGATGACATTTGTCTCCAATCCATTACCCCAGCCTTGGGGACATATTGAAGTAGCTGCTCTAAATAGGTGGCATCTCACCACTGCCAGAGGAACCGAGACAGAGCGTCCCCTCAGGCACAGCTGCTCAGGGAGAATCTGCCCTGGTGACCACAAAGCATGAGCAGGATCCATGGGCACAGTCTCAAGGAAGGAAGAGAGCACAGGCAGTGAGAAGCAGGCAGAAAAACTGCATACAGCTTCCTTCTGTGTACCTGCTTGTTGCTTTCTCAGCTTTCCTGAAGGGTCATCTTTAGGGTCCTCACAAGCCCAGGCATCACACTCAGCTACCCTCTGCAGCCCTCTGGGGCCCTCATTCTCCACTCAAGTCAGCATGAGGAAGCTGAGCAAACAGGCGTAGGAAGATAAGCTGCCTGATCACATCACTAAGTGCTCAATAGCCAGAGAGAGCAGAATCAGGGAGGGAAATATGTGGCTCTTTTCAACTACATTTTTTTCAGCTATGACGTGACCTTTTTATATGTTGCATTTTTTTGTCGATGTGTTTTGTTTTTATAATTACCTCTTTGCTCCTCTCATCCAAGATCTCCACGAATTTTGCAGGAAACCAACCTATAACGAATGGGCAAAGAAGTGAGTCTGACACTGAGAAACCAATAACACAGACAAGACCAGAGCCCAGTAGAACCTGAGAATAAATCAGAGTTCATAGAGTCCAACCCCAAAGAAGGAAATGAGCAGCCCCAAAATCACAAGAATTAAGGCAAGGGCAAAAGGAATACAATTACAGGACCCTGCCCACAAGCAGCTAAGATGACACGCACCCAACCACCCTGTGCCAGGAGGATGAAGCCTAAACTTGCTGTTTGCAAGAAGTAAGCAGGTAGCTGCACCACTGCTTTCATACCCTGATTTACCATTTCCCTTGTCCCCAGCAGATCCTCTGGGTAACCAGCAGAGCCTTTGCTCTGTGGATGAAAGGACATTCTGCATCCAGCCCCACCTTCCCCAGTGCAACCCATCCTGCTCTCACCTCTCAGTCCATTCAGCTCTCCCACCCAACAGTGCTCATCCTTCTGGGAAATGATCTGAAAAACAGGGAGTGGAAAACACTGGCTGAAGAGAGTGCAGTGCCAGGAGGGTTACAGCCACATGGCTGTGTGTGCACAAAGAGGCTGCTTTCTTCTCAACTGTTTTGCCAATGTTCTCTTCTCACGTGGCCCAGGGCCTTCAAAGGCAAAAAGCTACTGCAAACACGCTACCCACGTTTTCCCAGTTTCAGATGGGATGCCCACAGCTAGAACACAAATTGATGATTTTACAGTTTTACCACAGCTTAGTGCACAGTGTCAAACCAGGACCCGGGTTGGACCAAATCAATCTTTTGGTCAGCTGTACAGCAGCCAGGAAAGGGACTTGGTGGTTGCATTGAGAACAACCCACAAGACAACACTCGCAGGAACATACTGCTGCATCCCCAGGCAGCCCCCAGAGACACCAACCACTTCCCTTAGACTCCTAACTGCGCTCTGAGCTGATCTCCTCCCTTCTTCCTCTGCAGAAGAGGCAGTGCAGTGTCTCAAACAAGTTGGGTCTGCATGGTCCTGCCCTGGTTCCCGTCTCATAGGCTGACGCACCGTAATGATGTCATTCTTGCGGAAGCCCAGCTCATCGTCATCATGGCGCTCAAAGTCCAGCAGTGCCTTGGCTCGTCGTCGTCGGTTGCGGGAACAGGCCACATAGTTCTCGTGGTCCCGCTGGTGGCTCTCCATGCTGTAGTCTGGAGTCAGATCCTAACATGCACGCGGATGAAAAGCAAAGAGGAATGAAAAGCCACAGATGACTCCCAGCTGATCTGCCAAAACTTGCATGCCCCTATTCCAAATCTTTTCCTGCTCCCACCGGGCAGACAACCTCCCAGCACAGCCCTCCTCCACCAAGGATGGGTTGAGCAACCTTCATCCCCACCCATTACACCTGGCATGTTCTTCCTTGAGCCCATGCTCTGGGAGCATTTGAACAGCCCAGACCTGCGACGGACACTCAACACTCATGCCTGGAGCACACAGCAGTGCAGATCCAGCTGTTCGCACTCACAATGCTGCAGTTCTTGGGATCCAAACACTGGAAGTGCCGTGCCACCTGGAGAATCGCCTCACGCAAGTCGGCCACCAGCTCCGTCTGCTTGATGTTCTTGGCTTTCAGTGCCTCCAGATCATCATCCCCTGGGGAAGCCCAAACAGCCAGAGGGAACGTGAGGAAAGCAAAACAAGTATAAGGTATTTGTTTGTTAACATTAGAAATTATTGATTCTGCAGAAATAAAGAAAAAGCCTGACATTAGAAGTGTCTACATTAAGGCAGGTACTTACTGCCAATCTATTCAATAACGTAAAGAACCAATACCAATCTGACTGTCTCAAACCACACATGGAACTGGACAATGCCATCTTTGATTTGTCTGGACAACTCAGCACACCAAGGTACCGTGTACTGCTTTAGGGAAGTGTCTATGCAGTATATAGATGGCTAAATGGGCCACAAAACTAGGGAACTTTTGAAAATTCTCTTCAACTGAAATTCTCTGGACACTGAAACAGCTTTTCGTTGAACTACTTCTGATTTTTGCGTACCTCACAGTCTGAGAGCATCTTCTTCACTCAGTCTTGAAAAAGACTTGAAAAACCAAGACACTTTCCTGTGTCAGTCTAGAAGTTGCAGACACGAGAGAATAGCTGCCATCTAATTAAGACCTTGACCTCCCTAAGAACCAGATTTCAAAGGTTTTGGGTGTATATAAATGTTCATAAGTACAAAGTAAAAGTTATCAAAGCGTCTTTCAACTGTGACTAATTCCCCCAGGAGTTCTGACAGCCTATTAATTTATGCAGAAAGATACCTAATGGGATGGATTCTTTAGGCAGTTAATATATCTGAATGCCTTAAAAACTGGGTACACGATGTTTGGGAACAATGACTCATCTGCAGTTTGTTTCAAATGCAAAGTGTATTTTCATACATCTATTTTTGCTCTCTATATAATATACTGAAGATGCAGTAGCTTGATTAACAAAATCAACATGCAAAACAATGTACTTTTCACTAAACTCCAATTTTTATACAAACGCAGCTTTTATACGAGACCCAAGTAAATAACTGCCTAGCAAATTAGTACTCTATCTTCTAACAGCATTATAGAAAACAATATGAATGAAGTGTGGCCCGAGTTATACAGCTGCTGAGACAGCTATGTACACATGAAGCTTCTGCTTATTGAAAAAGTGATTAACAGCATCTTTAAATCACAAGTGATCCTAATTAAAAAGACAAAAACTTTAAGAACATAAATAGAAAGACAAAATTAGATATAAAATTATTTTTGTAATTGTTTTCTATTTGCTAAATTAAACGATTAGAGAATCAGACATACGGAGCTTAAGAGAGAACTGAACTTGCTTCTGGACTAGAAAAATTGTAGGGCACACTCACTCCCAGTCCAAGCAATGAAAGTTAACAAAATCTCCTCCTCAGTGACCAGAGGTAAGAACTAGAGCATGTAAGAAGTTTTACTACAGATTCAGAGATACAAAGCCTGTAAACAGACAGGTGATCACACAGCCAGCCGGGATTCCCAGAAAATTCATGTTACTAAACCAGAATGTGACTAAAGAAGAAACTACTCAACCACAGCCACACTAGCTTCATGGGCTGCCCCCATTTACATAGGTCACCAATTCTTTCTGTCACCACTCAGTCCCTTCTGGCCAAAATACCGTGCTCCTCCCCCTATACTCAAACCAATCCCACCCAAACACAACCAGGAGATATGGGAAGCAAGTTCCACATTCTCCCATCTGAGAAGATACACGATACAGTGGAAAGCAACTGGGGTTTCCACCAGATTCACCTCACTGCTTCCGACACACCTGCATGTACATTTCCAAAACAGGAAACCAGTGCAGGATTGGCCTATTTTGAGCCTGCCAAGACTGACTACCTGCCCAGCTGTGCAGAGGAGGACTAGCTGTCCTGCATTTCCTTGTTGCAATGACCATTCAACAGGAAAAGGGCAACATGCCCATCTTGTCCTCTGCCAAACTACATTTCGCTGGGTTTTGTTTCTATTCCTTCATTAGAAATCTGGTCCAACTCCTTGAATCTCAGCTAGAGAAAGCACTGGCTGACCTGACCTAGCACAAGCAAGAGTCTGGCTTTGAGCAGGAGACGTTGGACTACAGACATCCAGAGGTCCCTTCCAAACAGCGCCCCTGTGATTCTATGACTGCTGTCCAAGTCACTACTAAATCTGCATTCACTCTAAGGAACAAGAATTAAGTTCTGGGTAAGTTCTTACTCCCACCCAGATGAGGGCTATGTACCAGCTCTACACAGGCAGCAGACAACGCTTAAGCTTGACTGACAGTTCCCAGCGTAAGGTGAATTTATCACATCCAAGCTTTCCTCATTTCGGCTTAAGTTTTCCATTCTGGTCAGCTGCTGCAGGATAACAACTTCTCTATTTTAAACAACGCTTTTTTTAACTACTAAGAACAGTATTAGGTAAAAACCATGACAGTCACTGTACAGAAACCCCACTATCAATCAAACACTATCAATCATCTCAGTTCTACCACTGATATATTTTGAAGCTTGAACTTAAAATTTTTCCTTGTGCATGGGTATAACTCACTATCACCTTCATAAAGCTACTCAAACTTTGTCAAGGATGCAAGGAAGATGCATGTGGCAGGTAAGTTCCCTGCAGGTTCAGTCTGTACTGACTGTACGATAACATTACATACAAGAGGTCCGAGTTTAGGTTGCACAAGCAACTTTCCTGCATTTCTTCACTTCTGCATGCTTGACTTCACAGCTTCATTGGTCTGCTACCATAACTTTGATATGTAATACTGCATGTGCTTGCAGCAAGTCTGTGACAATATATCAGCTTCCTGGAGCATATCAGAGAAGCTCTTCTCTGAAAAGACCAGCAAACCCCAGTTTTAGATTTATTCAGGCCACAGCAGGAACACTGTTTGAACCCTGTAAATTCAGTATGTTGTCTTCCTCCGGAAAAACAATTTCTGTGGTGAGATGTGGCAATTTCAAGAAAGCTAACCAGTTGCAAGGAAGGTGATGACAGTGAGGCTTACAATAGAAAATGCTTCTATGGAGTCACAGAAGCAAGTTACTTTTAAACCCATGCAAAACCTTTTCCAGCTGTGTGCTTTCTGGACATACGCTGTCTTAGCTCATAAGTGAAAAAAATTAAGACTTAAAGGTGTTCACAACATGAAACTCTCAAAGTAAATAAAGGGAACAAGTAAAGTGATGTTTGCATTTATAAATTTTGACAGGTGACACACTGGACCATCTTGCCCTATCACAGATCTTCAGAGATGTCCCTGAACTGAGCAGAGGAAGATCAGAAGAATGCAACATCCAGCCTGTGGACTGGTCGCCCAGAAAAAAATGTTTGACCTGTTAGTCAGTGCAAGAAGGACATCACTGCTGGGTTGAGCTGCAGCCTGCTGTTAGTCACCATTTAAGGACTAACCATCTAACCTAAAATTCACTTTCCTGAGCTCAGACCAAAGCAAGCAAGTAGAAAACTGCACTCTTCCCCTCTCATTGTTCCATTCTGGCTCCATCCTCTCCTCTTCCTCTATCTCAGTGTTTCCCTGCTTTGCTCACTCCCCTCCATCAATGTCACATGAAAGGCACAGGATCGTCCTTACCAAAAAGCAGAGAGGTGATGCCAGATTTCCTGCGCTGAGTCCTGCGCCGCACAATCTGAGGGAGAGGGAAGAGAGAGAAAAAAGTGCACACATTAGGACAGATTTCTGAAATGAAATAAAGCAATCATCTACACAGGTCAGTTCTGGGCAAGGGATCCTGACAGCTACCACTGGAAGGGGCAGGCAAGTGAACTGACAAATTTAAGCAGTAGTTGTTCTAGTTCTAACACAATGAATCAGCTCTACTGCTTGATCAGCTCCATGTGCAATGGGTTATTTATAGCTCAAATATTTTAAAAGTGTGTAACTGAAGTTTAAGAATCAACCATGATTTGTGTGAATAATTTTAGTTCTAATTCTACTTGTTGCCAAAAGCAGTTCTACATGTAATTATATATCAATTTCTAAGTGGATGCTTATTACATTTTAGAACTGCAGGAGCGTCTTGTGATTAGCACTCAGACGAGCATCAAGAATCTATCTTCCACATAGGCTTCACAAACAGGAACTACTACATCTGCAACTGCAGACTGTAATCCAAGATTAAACACAGGTGCATTTTATTATTCAGCTCCTTAAAGGCTGCTGCTGTCTTCTGACTCTAACTTCCAGCATTACTTTAGTGTATTGGTTTCTTACTAATGGATTAACTTCAGTTGCTACTCTTCATGCTCCAAGTAAATTCTGCCAAAAGCATCTGTTGTTTCTTTTAGTTTCAATTAATAAAATGCACTTTCTATCATAACTCTCATTAATGATAATTATAATCAACATGAATATCCCTTTCACCTGGGGATTTATCAACCAGGACGGATCTGGCAGGATTTCATCTGTACAGACCTCCCCCTCACTTCCCAATACCTTTTCTCCACTGGAAGACACAGTCATTCTGGAGCCCAAATCCTCCCAGATGGAAGGACGTCTTGCTCACAAATGGCAGTTGGGAGGGAACATGTAAGGGAACAGTAAAAACAGAGCAGCAGAGCCAGGTAGGCCTCCCTGCACTCACTTTGGATAAACTGTTGACAGTGGTGCTGGAATTGAGAAGCTGCCCTTGGTCAGCAATGAGGTAGGCCAAGTGTTTGCGACGCTGGGTCTCCACCGCCACATCTGTCAGCGAGCCAGCCACGCGCATGGCCTCCTGCAGCAGCACATCTGCATCTTCAATCTGACTTGGGATGTCCGAAAGTGTGTTGAAGATTGAGGCAGAGTTCTCAGACTGGATTAGCTCATCCTCCTGCAACAACACAGTCATTTTGCCACACAGAACAGTGAGCACGACAGCTATGCTCTTGGGGCTGCTAGATGCAGTGTTACACTCAGTGTACAGCCTGGGCAGGTACAACTAGACAATTCCACAAAAAAACTTCATCAGGAAAAGTTCAAGATACCTTTAGGAAGGGAACAGCATCTTTTACTGCTCTCCTGCACTGAGACCTCCCCCCAAAATTCTAGCTGGCATGTTTACGAATCACAGCATCATTGAAATGAAGTAAAACCAGCAAGGAAAGACAAACGCGAAGGTATTCTGTACCCTCTGGCAGGATTGGACACAGCAGGGATCTTGCTGGGGACAAGGGAATGCTCAGTCTCACACACTACAGAGCGTCTACCATGTCAAGCTGTGCTCCACCTTCCTTTACTTCCAGTAAAGGAAAGAACAAGGAAAAGATCAGGTTGGTTAAATGTAAGTCAGCCAAATCAAATATAGTCAGGACAATGGTAATCTCCTGGAGCATTCAACTGTGCCATCAAAAGCTTCCCAGATGACCACAACCTCAGCTTTATATCTCTGCTCATAGATGGTGCAAAATCAGAGGTATCTTGCTTTAGGTAAGATGGGCCCTCAGGATGAGCTTTAGAGTGAATAGAGAGGGACAGTTGATGGGGTTTAATTATGAGGGGGGAAATGAGGTAGGCAGGGGAAACAGCAATCCCCAATTCTTGCAAAAATGCCTTGGAAGGTCTTCACAGCCTCCAGTACTGAAAAAGGCAGGAAGTCATCTTCCTTAGCACACTCCCAAACCACATACAGAAAATGGATAAAAAAAAGCTGTCTTGCCCCTAAACTCAGAATTAAACACTGAAGTGCTATAAAGGAGAAAGAGGAAGTGGGAATTACCTTCATACTGAGCATGCCCAAAGTGAGCTGGAACAGCACCAGAGACCCCTGGTAGAAGAAGAGGTCCCAAATACGCAGCAGCAGCTTGATGTGGACAACACTAGCAAAAGAGGTGAGGAACCAGTGCAGGGTGATCAAGGAGAGCTCTGTGAATAGAGACACAGAAAAGAATCACAGCAGAAGTCATCAGCCAACCAGTGAAGGTGGACTTTCCTAAATGCTGTCTTTCCAGCTTAGACATGACCTTGCATTGCCTCCAGGGCCAGGAGATTTGCTCCTAGCCTTACTGCTCTCTTTGTGAAACAAGAACAATAATCTTTGTCTGCATGTCACCCTAGCAAAAAAAGCTATGGTTTCTAGGGCACGCTTTTACCGATGTCATGCTCCTGGAGCAGCTTGTCCAGGCGGGGCAAATACTGTACAATGAGCTGTCGCAGGACGCGCTGGTCTGTCTGCACGCCCATCAGGGTGGTGCTGAAGTAGGAGGCAGGAACCAGTTCCTCAATGATAGCACACATCATCCAGAAGGCATCTTCCTCCTCCAAGAAGAGCAGCAGAGAGGCAGCCACCTAGGATTTTGAAGGAAGAACTGCATGTCCTAAGAGGCACAGAACTCTTTCCCCACTTCTTCAGATGGAGAGCTAGACCAGTGTCTAGGTGATCAACAACTTCCTTCCTCTGCAGTGGCTCTCCTGCAGTCTCCCCCTGAAGGGTTTTCTCCCCAGTGTAATGCCTGTCCCTCCTCAAAAGATGACCTGAATTCTTCCACATCTTTGGATGCATGCTGCTACTCTGTTCTGCCTCCCCTAGGAAAAACATTTCATGTGAAACAGATTTCCATTCAGCTCATGTGGAGGATGCAGTGTGTGGCAGCCATGCCTCAAATCACTTGCCCCAGCATAGCCACCACAGACAAAATGATTCCTATCATAGACACTCTGAAAGCAGGTTACCATGCCAGTGCCTTGGCAATATCCAATCTCTGGGTAGAGCCAAGCAAGTCCCCGTAGTATCCTGCGTAGCCGTGGCACCCCGATACTGTTCATGTTGGAGAAGCAGGCATTGCTGGGCATCGTGCGGAGCAAGTCCTTTTCAATCTGTGAGACAGCCGTAAGCAAGGACAGGATCAGCTAGCAGCATCTGAACAATTGCCTTCTGCTTTCTGCCCTTCCCCGTGGCCTCTTCCCTTAGGGAACTCTGCTTCCCCATACCCATGCCTCAGTCCTTAGGCACCAAAGAAGATGGCCCGGTCCAAGCACTTGGGGTTAGTTTAACAGCCTTCACTGACACGTGGGAAAATGCCAGTGCAGATGGTGACTTGGTGTCTCCCAAGAAATACTTGCCTAAACTCAGACCCAAGCTTCACCACTGAGAATAGCAGGCTTACTGGTTAGGAATTTCACCTGCTTGGATTTCAAGCAAGGCATCCCAAAAAACCTATCCCAGAAAGAAACCAACAATCTGGCCACATCTGTGACAGTGGGCTTGGAGGTGAACAGCCCACAGATCTCCCTTAGGCAGTGTTGTTCCTCCTTCCAACCATTTCAAACTCAGCTTCTTAGCGAGAGGTGAACATATGCAGAGCTCAGGTTTGTTTGCCTTTCCTCCTCCCACAAAAGGAGAGGTCAGAGGAAGAGGGAAAGCAACCTGTAACAGTCTTGGTGTTCAGAGACTTTGTATGTGAGGGAACAGAGAGTCTCTGGAAGCAGCTGTCACTACCTCAACACAGATGCATCTGTCAGCCTTTCACCCTTCACTTCCCTGAATGAATATCTGAATGTTTGCCGAGATGCAACTGCAGCACTGTTTTCTAGCCTGCAGGTAGCATGGGTCCAACCCCTTCCTGCTGTCCTAGGAAGGAGGGGAGCTGCACAGTTGCTTTTCCAACAAAACAAAGGAGAAATATGTCCAACAGGATTAAGCTTTAGCAGGATTCTGCCACACATCCTCTCAACTGTCCTGCTGCAGGCATTAGGCAGACACTCCTTCCTCCTCATACAACAAATCTTGCCTTTCTCTCCACTCCCTTGTGCCCAGTCAGCACTAGGCAGTACCTCCTACCTGCTTGGCAGCAATGGTTTCATCATTAGAGCTGTTTTTCACAATATCCCGATATGACATCTCTGAATTCCGCTTCTTCTGCAAGGCTCCTGACAGGCGCATCCACAGCTGGCAGCACAGGGGGAAGAGAGATAGGAAGAGTCACACTAAGACAGCCACAAAAAGCCATAATTCGGCACCCTCTCAACACAGAAAAAATAGTCTCACTCCACTCTCTCTTGTTCCAGGCAGGAGAGCCTGCCCAGAACAGGCAGCACTCTCACCTGTGGCCTCATGCTGTGCGGGATGCCAGCCAGCACCAGGGAGCGTAGCTTGTCTGAATGTGGTAGGGTGACCTCAATTTTGTCCCAGGTGAGGTCACCCACGTCATGGTTGTGCGTGAATTCCAGATGAGCCTGCCACTTCAGCCTCTGCTGCGGCTCCTCTGTCAGCGGGACCCCCAGAAGCTTGCTGGAGTTTGGCTCTGCACCATCTGTCTCAGCAAAGGGAAGAGAATGAAATGATGACAAGTGAGAGGGGGAACAGAAGAGGGAACAAACATAGGGCAGGGTGGGGAGTAAGAAGGCCATCTGAAGAGAGCACATTAAAAACATTCTCGTCTTCCAGTCAGAGCATGAAAGGCAAAGCTTGGTTTCTGTCTCCGGTCATAAGCAAAAGGCCTTGAGAACTAAGAAGCTGTCAGTAGGCTTTTAGTCTCTACTTACTCATGATTCAAGGCAGAGTGTAGCTGGAATTAAACAAGATCCTGGCAGCAGTCATCCTGCTGGGTTTTTTAAGGATCTGTAAATCAGGCTGACAAAAGCACAGCAAGCCTGAGAGGTGGCAAGCAGAAGCTATACGCTCATGCAAGTAATGAGGTGCAAGATGTTAACTTCGGGGATATTTAATCACCAAAAAAGGTTTAATAAAGACACTTCCAGATTCACAATGAGAGCACCTTAACCTGAGGCTAGCTTTCTAAAAACAGACACTTTAGCACAAGCACAGGTTTGATGTAAGGCACTCTGTCCTTCATCACCTAACACAACCCAACAATGGAGTCCAAATCTTTCTGCTGATTTTATAATGCAAAAGTCTATCAAATGCTCTGGCTGAAGAAAATCGCTGTGTCCTGTCCTCATCTCCAGGTCACTGCTTCAAAGAGGATCCTCTATGACTCAAGGTACCTCAGGGCAGACATGCCAATAGCTTCTGCCCTTCCACTGGATGGTCTGAACCCTGAAAACATCCTCTCAGAGCACACAAAGCAATTCCTGCATCACCCATTCCTTTCTCTTCCTCTTTGCAAAGGCAGCCAGCTGTTGTAGTTCAATGCCCAGCTGCAACAGCGCTCCACACGTCCTTCTGTTTGGTCACCTGCCCCTATACCTTGCAGAAAAATTGGAATGTGGCTTTGCCCTACGTTTTGCCAAGCTTCTGGGATGGGCAGAACACATACAGCTGCCACTCATCCTGGCTGCGAGTTTTTCACCAGACAGCATGTGTCACTGTGCCTGCTATCAGTGCTACTGAACACGACAGAGACCCCACTGTGAACTGGGAAAGTTGCCCTTCCCCAGCATGCAGCTGCTAATGGAAATGGTAACTTCCCCTTAACTTTTCTCTCTCTTACCCATGGCACAAACGTAAGGGGATGGAAATGACTGTGCTGCGTAGTCTACGCTCTAGACTCCCATAAGGCCAGCACATTTAATGCGCTTGATTACAATGGTAGGATACAGAAAGATGATGACAGGTGGGTAGACAAGGCCTAGCACAGAATGATTGCAAAATCACCCTGCCATACTTGTGAGCATGGGCTGGATGCAGGACACAATGGAAGGGAGAGGGATGGGACTGGCTTTACCTTCTTTATCAACTCGAAAACCGAATTCGTCATAGTGGAACTCTGGCTGCTCGACGGATTCTTCTTTCTGGGAGACATGAGGAAGGAGAACAGACACTTTCACCAGTTTAGCACCAAAAAACTCAAGAGATAAGTGGATATTGCCCCATCCAACCACTGTCCACACTGTGCACTCTGAGCAACTAAACTCCTCGCCCTTTTATCTTCAATGCCTCCCACCACAATACCCAGTTGGGAAGGTGTTGCATGTCATTTCCATTTTGACTTCTCCATGGAAGTTGTGAAGCCCTGCTTTCACACCTGCATGGATTTTCCAGCAATCCTTTTTCCAGCAGAGCTTGAGCACAGCATTATATCAAGACCAGAACTTCCCACTTGGAGGGGCATGCAGCCCTCCTCACCAACTGAGGAATCCACACACACCAGCTAAAGTGTCCTCTACTGTCTGCATCTCCATTACACAGCAGTCCTCTGTTACCTCTGTGCACACACTGCAAATTCAGCTCCCTGCATTGCTGCATCTCCTGCCTGTTGCTTTCAGATTTCTCTGAAAGACAGTAGACAAAACCAGGATTTGCACCTGTGAAGCAAACCTAAATTATAGGCCAAAGGAAATGAAGGTCCATGACCCAAATCTCAACCTTCCTCATCTGTGCTTATGGTTGACATTGGAATGTTCACTCTGGAGGTTATGATCAGGCTTTTTTAAGGAGTGCAAGCCTACAGATACCTCCCCTTTCTGCAAGCCCACCTGCCCTGCCCGTGGGGTGTCGCAAGCATTGCACTCAGGCAGTGCCCAAGAAACATGCTTCTGCATAGCTCCACAGTAAGCCTCAACCTGCTTTACTGGGCTCAGCTGCCTTCAGCGAACACTGAGGCTAAGTTACAAAATTCCACGGCTGCTTCCTTCCTCCCTGCTCTGCCCACCTGGTGGCAAGTCTTGAGGCTAGTGTTTCCTGCCATGCACAAGCCTGATGGTGACAGAGACTCCCTGAGGGTGTCAACATTTTTACAGTGGAGCAATAGTTGCAAAACAGCAGGGCAATAATTCACACAAGTTTCTTTGTGCTCTGCAAGATCCTCTTGCAAGAGCCAGGATGCAGGCACAAAACACATGAAGTTTAAGTAGCAAACAAGTGTCTGCAACCAAACCACCAGAGGCAGAGGGCATCTCTCCCTCCTTTTCCATGTGGCTTTCAGAGTCTACCATAAACCACCTTTTCTTCTGCGCAGAGCAGGAGAACACCCCCACTCCCTGCCCCACACAGTACCTGTGCGTATTTTGCGAGGATCTCCTGAGGCCAAATGCTGGGAGTAAGTGCTGAAAAGGGACCCCCAGCAGAGGGAGTGTGATGGCCTAAACAGAAAGAGATCAACATACAGCAGTGAGAACCTGGAAGGACTCCCTTGGAAAATGCACTTGATACAGACTGTTTCAGCAAGACCCTCTCAGCAGTTTGTCACTACTGCCAGACATTGAGACAGCTCCCATTTCACCAAGGAAGCAAGTAATTTCAGATGGGTTTGTCCCTCATCATCAAGCAAAAGAAGCTGCAAGGCCAAATGGAGTTCCCTCTAAGAAAGAGGCTTAAGGAAGAGAAATAGTTCCATGGCATCATGTGATCTTCCTCCTGCTTGGAAAAGCTGTGCAGTCAGTGCCAAGCCATGGGAACCATTACAAAACAAAATTATTATGGAGATGTAAATGCCTCCTACAGAGTCATTGACCCCAGCACCAGCAGCAATCCAGAGTTCCCTGAAACTCTGTCACCCAGACACCGAAATGGCAAATCAGAGCCCTCAGCAAGATGCTCCCTTTGCTGCAGACGGGCCAGGACACTTCTGCAAGGTTGCCAGCCCATGCATAAAGAGCTGTAGCAATGAAAGCATACTTATCACCATGGCCTTTTGTGTTCCAAGTTAAGCACCTTCTCAGTCTCAGGAGGTATCCCACTGAACAGCTTCTTTTGTAATAATAACAGATGTCAAGTTTCACAACTGAAGTAGAAAAGCACGTCCCAGGCCTTCTGCTGTGCACTTTAGTGACAAAAAGGTTTACTTGGCTTTGAAGTGTAGTCTCCCTCAGGGTTATATGCCCTGAAATAACCAGCTGGACTGGGAAGGAAGGTGTACACAAAAATATGGGGTGGGAGAGTGGGCCATTGTAAGAGGGATGTGCAGAGACCTATTTTTAGTAAAGCTTGTATCTCAGTAGCTCACAGTTGAACTCCAGTAATTCTTCAGCCTTCTGCCTGCCCTAGAGCTACCATTTTACAGCAAAAATCTCTCAGATCATAAGAAAGCCACCTACTTTGGGGTAAGTCTTGGGAGGAGAACAGAACCAAGCAAATCTTATGAGAAATGGAGAAGGCAGACTACATTTCAACCTCCTCCTTCCTCTGTGTTCAATGGCTGAAGCAGCTTCTGCAAGCTTCAGCACAGGGTAAAAGAAGGAAGTGAATTAACCCTGAGTAAAAAGGCAGCTGGGTCACAAAGAGTGGGGTGGTCTTTTTTCCCCCAGCTCAACCAGACAGCAGGTTAATGTAAAGAATGGCTTTTGGAACCAGTAACTTTCTTTACTAAGTTGCAGCTGAAGAAAGAACAAGCAACCAAACAAGAAGGTACTGTGTCCATTTCCATCTGCTCACCTGACATTGCGCTAGGTAAGGCTGAGTAGCAGAGGCTGTCAGCAGGTCCAGAAATGCTGTTCTCAGAGATGAGAAGTCACTATCCTGTTACAAAAAGGAAAAAAATGGTGAAATGGTGATGAGAGAATTCAATTAGCATCTAAGAACATGGTGGGGGACAAACAGACCCCTCATGTACAACTTCCCATGGGAAAATTAAGTCCCTTGGTATTTAAGTTCCCCACAGGAAAATTGAATTCAAGAGACTGGAATTTCCTTTTGGTTTCATACCTACTCATCAGCCAGAAAGAGCACACTGTCATTCACCAAGTTATTTGTGACAGTAACAGCATTTCTGATTGAAAAAATGTCAAAAATGAAGTCAACTTTAATCACCTTCTCCATCACATATTGTGAGTCCCGTATTTAATTTTGAATACTAAAAAACACACCATACATCATTGTTCTCTGAATACACTGTCCATGGAAAAGAGACTGCAATGGTGAAAGGGGTATAAGGGGTATCATTAGATGCAATAAGCCTGAAAGAGATTTTAGAAGTATCATCACAAGAGTGAAGTGTATTAGACTGTGGAATACAGCTCCCTGAAGGGAGCTGGGAAAGCTTCTGACAAGGATTTTCTGTGATGAACTGGACTAAGATATGGACAACATGCAATTAAGTACCTCTGCAATGAGACAGGGTTCTCTAAACTAAATCTGGTGATAGAGCTCATACAATGAAACAGCCCTCCTAGCTCCCCTCCTTACTTTGCTGATACCAGTTTGCAGCAGATTTTTATAGGAGTTCTCCAGGACAACTATGGAATAGTTCAGTAATCAGAGAGAGGTATTTTGGGCTGTAAGATCAACCTTGTAACTGTGTGTGTGAGACAGCAAGAGCCACATCTAACAAGCAGATAAAACCAGTGCTGAGATGTATCAGTCACTCATGCTTACTTGGGAAAGAACCTGGGAGAAACTAACATGCACATCTGGGAAGGGTTTTCCAGCTTCCCCTTTTCAGTAAAGCTACTTATGACTGCAAATCACTAAAAGAAAACACCAGGAATTCATCCAGCAGGCCCTGTCCGAGTTGTTTATAGTGTTCAATAGTACAAGGTTATATTGACCTTGCATCTCAGTGAGATTTCCAGTGAACACTTGCAGCCTGGAAGTGGCTTGCTACAGCACTCCAAGATAAGCAGCTGTAAAACACTGCAAAAGCATAAAAAGCATGTGTGTGTGAGAATGCAGATGATAAGGCCTCTTCTTCCCAGATTTAAACAGTCCCAGCATGAGAAAGGCTGACGTGGACAGACACTGACCTTCTGACACCAAATCTCAAGGCAAAAAGAATAAAAAAAACCCCAAACAAACAAGAAAAAGTTCAGCTTTTGCTTTTGAGAAGTAACATTGTCCACACAATGGCCAGTCCTATGAGTTCTATAAATGCTCTTCTATACTTCCCATCACTCTAGCCCCACTGGTTCTCTTAGCACCAACTTTTCCCTCAGTAGCTGAAGACATAAGAATTACAAAACGAGCACCCGCATACTCATTTTACATGGGAACATGCTCAGAATCATAGAATCATTATGGTTTGAAGGAACCTCCAGGGTCATCAAGTCCAACCTTTATCCCATCATATTCTTAACCATTAGACCATGGCCTCAAGTGCCTCATCAACCCGTCTTTTGAACACCCCCAGGGACGGTGACTCCACCACCTCCCTGGGCAGCCTATTCCAGTGCCTAACCACCCTCTCAGTAAAGAACTTCTTCCTAATATCCAACCTAACCTTCCCCTTCGTAACTTGAGGCCATTTCCTCTCGTCCTGTCATTAGCAATTTGGGAGAAGAGATCAACACCAGCCTCACTACAACCTCCTTTTAGGTAGTTGTAGAGAGCAATAAGGTCTCCTCTCAGTCTCCTTTTCTCCAGGCTAAATAACCCCAGTTCTCTCAGCCAGTCTTCATAAGGCTTGTTTTCCAGACCTCTCACCAGCCTCGTTGCCCTCAGCATGCATACCAAGCAGGTAAATGCTGAAAATACTTATTCCCTTTCAACTTTGCTATGAATGTATTTTGATGGGGTTTTTTTTCAGTCTTATTCCTGTCCCGTGACCACAGGTGCTCTGTTTCCAAGTCTGCAATATGTCCTTCTCCCCTGCCTTCTCTCAGCCCAGTTAACTGTTTCAAATGGCTCCTATTTGGAACTCAGTCACTGTTTCAGTCACATGGTATGTCTGCTGTGCTGTGCTCTGAATCCATGCTCAGTGCCTCCAGCTTGTGAGTAAGGATCCCCCTTGGTCATTGCCAACCTTCCTTGTATGCACAACCACTGCTGAACAACCCTGCTATGGAAGAGCTGGGCACGTAGATGAGAAAACACACCAGAACAAGGGAACGAACCACAGTGCTCAGGAAGCAGGGCTGGAGAGTGCTGAGGCTGAAAGTCCCTCCTCAACCCAGGACCAGTGTAGCAGAGGGGAACACCTTCCCTTGTCCACGTCATCACACACTGGCCTCCGCCTTGCTGGAGATCACTCACCCGCCTGCTGCCTGCCAGCCCGTCCCTGACATTAGAGCACTGAACCCGGTGGGCAGGTTTTTCCTGCCCCTGGTTCCTATAGAAACCTTCCTGCAAGAACCTATCAGGGACTGGGCCCAGAGGCTCACCTTGCTGCTGGCACTGGGGTGTGAAGGGCTGAGTGCCAGCGTGAACCACACCAAGAGAAGGCTCCCACTGCGGCACAAGGAGGCCTGGGGACTGCCCACCAAGCCAGGTGTCTCCAAGAGAAGGTACTGATGCCACTGCACCAGTCCTGCAGGTCTTCATCGCCCTGCTTTCTCCCTGCTCCCACTCCGCTTCCAGTAAAGCATCACAGGAACTAGGAGGAAGGTTCCCTGACAGAGCCAGGCGCCGCGCTGTGCAGGCCAGGAGGAGGGTATCTGGTATATGGGATTGACACAGGAAGTTCTTTCCTTTCACTGAGGGATATAAACCTAAAGCAAGTCTCAAACTCTCCTGGCCAGGAGACATCAAGTAACAAAATGAGCTCCCATGAAGCCTGTGAAATTGCATGCATGAAACTGCTACATCTAACTTAGCTGTGTTATTTGCACTGTACACACCTCTGAAAACAAGCAACAGTAAGGGATACAGAGAAAAAAAACCACATTAGATCCAACAAGTACTAATGGCATCTCCCAAACTCCCAGAACTCCAAAATTAAAAGCAGTTTTCATGCACTAAGGAGCACCTCCCATGTTTAAAGGCAAGTTAAGTTTCCTGTACGAAGCAATTTTGGTTACACAGCAGGCAGTCTTCACACTTTGAAAGAAACGTATTTTTTTGTTAAAATGCAAATGGCACCTGTTATTTCCAGTTTTACTTTTTGAGTTCAGACTCTAAAACAAACCACACCACCATTGATTCCAGCCTGCTACAAGACAGCTATAATGCCAGCGTGTGTACCTGAAAAAAGGCTGCAAAGGGAAGCCCACAGTCAGCATCGGGTACAGCCATTTGAAGCACTCCAGCTGCAACACCTTTGTTGGAGCTGCAAATACACACTGTGCAGGATTATATCCAATTAGTTTCTTTTTCAGTGTAGGTGTCCTTTAGAAATTGATGTTTGCAAAGGAGACCTGCAAATTTACTTCCCCTTGGCAATATCAAGCCTCCTCTGGATGCACTTGCTCTTCCAAACAGCTGTGACATGAGAAATTTCAATTACCTGGCTTCTTGCAAACACCAGATAACAATCTCCTGCTGCCTATCTTTTACTTGCTTGGCCTCTTCTGCCACGTGATCTCCACCTAAGCCTGCTGTGGTAGCGCCTGGATGTGCCAGGTATGAAATGACACTGTTAGGAGCCTTTCAGTAGGATCTTTATTTTACGGCAGAAACTCCTTCCCAGGAGTGTTCTTCCCCTGCCAATTTTAGCAACAAAAAAAAATAAGAAGCCACCAAAAAAGCAACATACCTCTAGCAGACAGATAGTGCAGAAGACTAACATTTTACAAAGCAATGTTTTTGTATGCTGGAAACATTGCAACTAGTAACTATGCAGGAGCCATCAGTAAACATCATCAGAAGGACCAGAACAAGCATAACAATTCTTTCTAGAATGATTTTCACCCTCTGTCACAGGAACAGCATATACACCACTTCCTCTGACAGTAAGCTAGCATGAGAGAAAGCTCTGCTTTCCATATGCTTAATTTGAACATGAAGCAACACTGCACGTACTAAATCCTACTGCCACCCCTGGACTGTCAGCTAGTTTCTGCTGCTCTCTATCCTCTTCCTTTATTACCAACAAATACGTTTTGGAACAGAGAAAAGCAATTGCAAAGCCACCAGTACTCATCCAGAGGCCACTTACGTGTAGTTCTAGAAGCCTCTTCCAGCTCAGCTTTTAAAATCCCAAGTAGATTGCAGCCCATTTAACATCTAGACCTACTCCTCCTCTCAAAAATCAGCCAAAAACCCTGTGCTGCATCAGGCAGTTCACCTCTGTCCTTGCACACCTGGAAAGCTTTGTTTTCCCCATTAAAACCCTGACCTGCCCAATGAAATGCACAGGGAGTTCTCAGCAGCAAGTCCTTCACCTTCCCTCCCCCGCATCGGTTTCTCCCCCAGGTCAGGCAAAGGCATATCCTGGAGCTGCAAATGCCATTAGTCCCACAAGTCAATATTTGCTTTGCATGTATACAGTCAGAAGAAAACTCCAGCTTCACCAACAAGTATTTAAGTGAACAAAGCACAGCCACACACCTGACCAAGGGGTGGACAAGGTGGAGATAATTTCTGCCCCTTGCACCTCGACACCCTGGCTTTTTAAGTGACACAGACACCGACACACACCAACTCCTGGTAAAGGAGCCAATATGGTGTTGGTGAACTTGGGCCACTCCAGGAACTATCTGTTCAAGCCTTACAAACCACGACCAGCCTCACACTGCTTTGCGTGTTGAGCAACACGCTACAAATGTGGAAGGGAGGTGCTGAGGAGCCTTCACGCTTGCTTTCTACCATATGACTTGGAATGAAAAGTTGAGGGACTTTAACAGCCCTCAGACCACTTTCTTGTAGCAGAGAAAGTGCATCAGAGACAAAAGCCTACAGCAGGCCTAGAAAGGGGGATGCAAGACCTGGAAAGCAGCAAAGGTGAGGGCTGTGACAGCCTTGCAGAGTCTGGCAGGCAACGCAGGCAGGACCATTGTGCCACTGACTGCAGAGGCATCGCTCAGCACTCCAGTGCTGCCCAGTCACCAACTGGGACCACATACTGACTGCAGGAGCGTGGTGGGGCAAAGTGCCTCCTCCCCAGCTGCCACGGGGCACTGTAGAAATCTTCATCTCCTGACATAAAGCACCTTGTAGGCTCCTGGCCACACTGGAAATGCAATTCCATGCAGAAAAGTAACATGCATTTCCATGCAACAGATCTTCTCCCTGCCCTGACCGGTGTCCAACAAGTCTGCCCGCTGTAATGACAGAGAGCGCACCACTGGAGCTGAAGGTGCAGAGCCATCTCCAGTTTACACAAAAGGAACAGAACAGGTAACTTCCAGTTGCGTATCCATTCCATCTCCATTTTGAAAATAAGGATGTGAAAAAGCCGAATCCTTGTTCCTACCGCTTATGCGTTGGACAGACAGACCACAGCTGGACTTCCTGATCAGAGTTCAACATGACAAGCTTCCCTCTAAAGAAAACCCTACACAACATCTACTTATGTAGAATGCAGATATCCTACATATCCACGTGTATTTTCTTTTCAGACCAGAACTGCCTTTTATTTATCTGGTTCCAAAGCAGAAAGCTGATCCTTCATGCAGGAAAAGGCTGAAACTCTTACTTTTGAAATCTGGAGATAACAAAGGCTTCCCCCATGTGGCTCATGAAAAAAGAAAAACAACAAACCAGAAAGAAACTTACCTGTGGCTCTGCTGACTCCCTGTGTTGTTAACACAAGTGACCACACTTTTAGCCTTGGAAAGCAGGGTGTATGTCCTTACACAGCAGACGCTTGGTGCCTGCTAAGCATGAGCTATACTGCTGTGAAGAACCTCTTGTTTGCCAAGACTTTTGGGATCAGAGGAGCTTCCTCTTTCCCTGTGCTCCCATTATTTGAGTGGTGAGAAGATATGTGATTGGAATATAGAGTGCTCCTCCCATCTCACACAGGGGGGGTTACAATAGATCAAGCACTAGAACAACAGTAGTTGTTTTTTTTAATCTGCATTGAATTGGGTGCCCTAGAGACAGAGGATATAAAGAAGGCAGAGGTGCTGAATGCCTTCTTTGCCTCTGTCTTTACTCCTGCAGGCTTTCCCCAGGAGCCCCTGATCCCTATGGCCCCAGAAGAAGTCAGGATGAAGGAGGAGATTGCCTTGGTAGATGAGGATTGGGTTAGGGATCAGTTGAGCAATCTGGACATCCATAAATCAATGGGACTGAGGGAGCTGGCAGAGGTCATTGCTAGGCCACTCTCCATCATCTTTGGTAAGTCATGGGCAACAGGAGAGGTGCCTAAGGACTGGAGGATAGCAAATGTCACTCCAGTCTACAAGAAGGGCAAGAAG
>VZRW01001300.1:255504-266492 GCA_013398125.1 Aegotheles bennettii | reverse complement strand
GCTGTCCCCACGGGGCGGGCGCCCGACCCCGACCCGGCAGCCCCACACACCGCTCCGGAGGGCGGCGGGACGCGCATGCGCGGCATCCGGGCGGCGGCGCGGGGCGCTGTGGGGGCTGTAGGCCGCGCCGGTCCCGAACCAACCTCCTCGGAGTGGCGCAGGAGCCTCCCGAAGGGCTCGCGTACCGGGCCGCAGCTTTCCAGGAGGCGACGTTCTCCCGGGGTCACTGTTGTGCTTTTCAAACTCCCCGGGAAAAGCAGCCCGGTGCCCCACGGCCGGCACCCTGTACCCGGCACTGAGACTCATCTCCAGATGCTGAGCAAGGGTCTGTCGGCAGCTCCTTCCCAAAAAAGCACTTCCATGTTCATCTGCTTGCTTTCCCGGCTATCCATTCCAGTAACCATTTGAAAATTACTGGTGTTCAATTAGTTACCCTTCTCGAACAGATGGCTAATTAAACGTTAATAGCGTTTAGCAGGCAAAATGTTTTAACCACCGTGAAGCTCGCAAATGCTGGGACGTTTTGAAAGCCATAGTCTAGAGGTGAGGTAAAGCCAGAGCGGTCTGGAAGAGGGGAGATCATGGCCTGAAGCATCCCACTTCCCTGACGACTGAATACAGATGAGCCTCATTAAAACACGCTGTACTTCGAAATCCTCTCTAAATACTGATGGCCTCAAGGAGGGCAGGTAGCTTCTTTCAATTAGTTCTGCTTTTCTTAATTCTCTCCAGGAATCACACTTCAAAAGGAATCAAGTAATTCTGATTGTGTCGTCTCAGAGTCTGAATAAGTAATAGAAGTAGGAGGGGGCTTTTTATTGCACTCAAGCAAAAGAAATGTGCTGTAATGTAACAGCACTGAAGAGGTAAGGGAATCATTTCAGTTTAAGAGAAAGGGAGAAGTGTCTGGTCCAGCAGAGCAGACCTTACAAACAGAACATTCAGCATCTTGAATGCCTCTGGCAACCAATGAATTCCAACATCATCTTTTTTCTTCCCTTATCAGACAAAACTTACCTGCTGTAGAGAATGACTTTCACGTGTCAGAGTCCACCTGCCATTCAGTATCAAGCACGTACAGCAAAGACCTGGAAAAGTGAATCACAGTGGCCGGTTCCTAACCCACACCTGTCAGCATGATTTTCAGAAGCTACACAGCCACAGGCACAGCATTAAACCAGCAAGTGAGCACTCAAGGACCACCAGTTTGATGAGCCAAGAAGTTCCGTGGCCTCTCCCTTTCATTAGTCCTAATTTTTTGGCCTATTTGCTCCCCAAATCACAGTACTCTGAAAACCAGGACAACCTTTTATCATCTTTTGAGACACCTGTGGAGAAAGTTTAAGAGCAAAAGAATAAGATGGAAGTGGACTCAGTTCCCCTACCTCTGCTTTTCAACAAGTCATACATGAATGTCAGGCAGCACCTGGCATTACTCTTTAAACAGCTGGCAGTGCTCTGTAAGGGGCCAAGGAAAGGTACTGTGATAAAGTTACCTTGTCACAATCAAGCGTTTCTCAGTAACTCAGTACACAATAGATGGGGGCTTGATTAAACAGCAGACAAAGAATGAAAAGCCCATCTGGAATCAAGATGAAAGCTCTGGGGGTTAGACGTACTGTAGGGAACCAAAACAACATGACACAGTAAACAGACCTGGTTCAGTAAGGCTTTTATTATCTTCCTGTACCCACACACCTTTGCAGAATGCACCTAAAGTGCCAGCTCAATTTTCCCACCCATCTTGCCTTGGTATGGAATCAGCGCTGGTCGAACCTCCTCCTTCAGAAACTTTGCCACCTGTTCAAGAAAGATGGGAAAGAAAGAATTAGTAAAAGGTAATTTTCCTCCCCATTCAGACCTGCTTGTGTCACTGGGGTCTGTTTCACAGAGACACCTAGCAGTCTGATACGCCCAGGGTCAAAAGTGTGAAGCCCACAGGGAAGAAAGACAAGGAAAACAAGCAAGAGAAATGTGTCTGCCATAGTAGCAGGGGCAGAGGTACAAATACATACACAAGAGACACACGAGCAGACGCAGGATTAAACAAACAACACATTGCATTACAACCCATAGCACCCATAGACTCTTCCTACTGCTCTACCTGCTGAGGAGCACGTCCAGTGAAGGAGGAAGGATCCAACAGGCTTTCAAGTTGTTTATGGATAGGGCTGAAGTAAGGGTCAGCGCGGACACGGGCAATGAAGTCATTATCACCCCCTTCCTGTTTCACAACAGCAGCTGCTTGCTGGGAGAGAACACGAATCTTCTCATGGCAATCCTATAGGAGCCAGGGGAAGAGCGGAGGGAAAGGAAAAAGTCATTCCATTGCTACTGACAGCACATGTTCATCCTGCTAACTTGTGTGGGAGGGAGAAATATTAAACAAGATTTTCTTCATCCTTCCACATCTGCCCTTTGAAGCTAAAGGTATTTGAATGACACATACATTCCCTGTTCAATTACACCGCAAACTTACAACACTGGAATCACTACACTTCCACAAACTCCCCAAATACTCCTAGGAGTCCCTATAACATTTTTTTTCGGTTGTTCTATTCCCTGCTTGCATAATTTTTCCAAAGGCAGACTATAGTAGCTGTTCCCAAACTACTCTATGAACTCTAATAAAGGAATTCCTTGTTCACCACTAGTCATCCCCTGTATGGAACATCTTGGGAGCATAACAATGTAAAAGCTCTACAGGTTTGGAAAAGGGAAAAGAACCTGTCTAACTTACTGATCAGTGAGACTATGTAAACCATGGTTTAGATAAGGACAGACTGAAGGGAAAAAAAGCTTATAAACCCAAGGGCCTTAAGATTATTTTCTCCCAAACAATCCTCACATGACTCTAAGACTAGCAAAAACCTTACAGCGATTTTTCTGAAACACTTCCTAATGCCTTGATTTCCTGTGGAATTAATCTGTAAAAACAAGGGAACCCAACTGTAGTCAGGGACCATCTGCAAAATCAGATGCCGACATGCTGGTCGTAAAACAATCATGTGGTTGCATTTACAGCCACGTAAGAATCTTCTCACATGTATTATCCTTCATGGATTTTAAATTAGGAGGAAAATGGCCTCCTGTTCCTTGTTTCTTTCATCCAAAGACCATCTGCTCCTGCACTGACCTGCCTCAGGTGAACAGATCTGTCTTCTTGATGTTTAGGGGAGGGAGCTGTTCAGTGGTGGGGAAAGGAAGTGAGTTTCTGTGCTATAAGGAGGAAAGCAAAAAAAATGTGCAGTTCTGGAGTTCCCAACAGAACATACTAATGGGAATAAGAACAGATTTTGTAACTGTGCTAAACTCTATAGATTTGTAATTAACAACATCAGAAAGAAGGTAGGCCAATAACAAATACAAATTAAATTCACTCTTCAATCTATTAAAAATAGAGGGGACTGTTTAGGTAAGCATGGGATACTTTAGAAAGAGAACCAGCTGAAAAGATAATGAAACTTATCCACATGGTGTGACCCTTAGTACATTTAGTTAGGAAGCGTACTGACTGACCCAGTGACAGCCATCAGAGACACACAGCGGGGGAAAAAAAAAAGGAAATAGGATTTTTCCTGATTAACATTACAGGTGAGTTGCCAGAAGTGTTTCAGAGAACTAGAATTATTCAAAGCTTCTAACAAACCTTTTTGCCATTACTACCTTGCAAGTTTAACTTCTGTCCCTGATGTGGAAATAATCATAGAAGGAAAAAATACTATCTAAAGGCAGTGAAAATAAGCTGTTTTAGTAAGATGTAAATTTGATTATCAGTTTTAAACTGAATTGTGAAATTAAATATTAAGGAAATAGAATCTAATTGTGTCAGGATTTACATATTTACTTAGGAAAACATTTAATTTCAATTTGCTTGAACACGGAAAATTGAATGAAGGACCATAAACAAAGTTAATAATACTGAATTGGGGAAGAGCAACACATGAATCAATGGTTCAGAATGGTCTTACTTGCTTTCTTTTTCGTTAACAGCACTGATTCATTCTTTAATTTATAAGGTAGCCAACTGCCAACGTGTTCCATTTAAAGAAGCCTGGCCTGTGTTCCAAGTTCCTTCAAACACTTACAAAAATGAAATTGCCTACTAGTATCTAATATAAAAATAGGTCTCCCTCTTCTCCAGCACAGCCAGCCAGATTAGCTCAAACACACAATGTTCCTAACAGTAAATACAGATCTCCACAACTGCTCTCTCCTCAGAGAGGAGTCTGGCTTTGCAGCACCAGTGTAATTAATAATGTTGTGGGAGTAGGTGGAGAACAAAGAAAGCTGAGATGGTCAGGACGAGTGCCCAGGTACTTTTTTTTCTCAGAAGTAAAATGCCAGGCAGTGAACAAAGGGATTTTTGACTGCATTTGTACCTGGCGATTGCCCCCTGCTTTCACCATCGCCATGATTATATTCTCTGTGGCCATGAATGGCAGCTCCTGCCGGATCCTCCTCTCAATCACCTTAAACAAAACAAAACAAACAAACAGAGAAAAGAAACAGCATTATAGCAATTCTGTAGACAACTGGGACTACCGGTGAAGTTTTCCTCTCCCTTTGAATCTCCAGGACTGGACAATGATGCAAAGATAATTTCTCTTTTTGAACTTAGCTATGGAAATCCAAGTATTGAAGCTGATAATATTTTGAATCTCTATCTTACAACATACATTACTGTGGAAAAGATATACAATTACTTTTTTTTAACCTGTAGGTGAATTACAGGACTGTATGAGCTCTGCCTTGACACTATCTTTTGGCGGCAAGTTCTACAGATCCATCATGTAAGTTCAGGGAAAAATACACTTTTTAAGAAATTTTTTATTTACTACCGTTTAGCTTCAACAAGTACCCTTTTGTGTCTGTCCTGCAAACAGTGAGAATGGAGAGCAAAATTCAGAAACTGTTTGAACTAACAGATACAAGTGTAATCCTTTGAGTGAGAGGATTTTTATACACTTCGGCATAGCTGCAGCATCATCAAGGATGCAGCACTGCACAAGTTATCTCCTGCTTTACCTTCGGATATACCACAAGTCCCTCGGAGATATTCTGCAGTGTACTCAGAATGATGTCAGCTGTGAGGAAAGCCTCAGCCAGACACACGCGCCTATGAAACACACATACCCAGGGCCCCAGTTAGCAATAAAGGCCATGTTCCAGTCTACCTCAGATCCAGCTCTTTAGTCTCTGTAAATAATTCTGTCAATAGCATCACTGTGGCCCTAAAGCTGGAAGTGTTCACCTTATAGGTGTTTCTTGTTGCTTCAAGGTCATAACCAGGAAAGCTAAAGAACATCTTATATGAGGACCTCTCAAGCTGGGCAGACAGGAGGGTTCTGGGGTTTTTTTGGTGGGTTTTTCTTGGCCAGTAGAGAAAGGGAGAGGAAGAGAATGGGTAAAGGTGCACATAGACAGCTCCAAGATAATTCAATGATCACACAGCTAGGAAAGAGAGCAGCAATTTACAGAGCTAGCAAACATGAGACTGTCTTCCCCTGTGTTCTGTGTTGCCCTGTCTACTGATCCTGCTCTCCAGGAGTAAGACTTGCTGCACACTCATGCTCTGCCTGGTTGTGCTTAGTGGGGAACTTTCAAAGTGATCCATGCATTTGGTGGGAGCTTCCTTCAAGAGACCAGCTCCTGGTCACAAAGGAGGCTTCTGACAAAAAAGAGTGACAAAAAGGGAAGGGAGGGAAGTGGTGGGGACTGAGCTGTATTGGGCAAAAGGCTCTGCATCGCAATGCAGCTCCCAATTCTGTCACACTGCCTTCAAAAGGACTTTGCTGTTCTGTAAGTTGACTGCATTTTCTCTAGGTTGTTCTCCTTTCAAAACACTATAGTTTTAACAAGAAAAAGCCACGGCACGGAATTTTTAAATGAAATTACAAAGTTGACAAATGATGCTTTCTATTGGATGAGGTGAAAACAAAATTTGAAACATTCCAGTACATCCCTCAACACTCGGCAGCTATTGGGAAATAAACACATGACATCAACCAGTATCCAATTTCTTAAACTTACATTGTTTTCTGCTGCCTCTGCAGCTCTTTTCTTAACAAGACTAGCAGCTGTAGAGCAAAGTCCTTTTGGGAAAAGATCTTCTGTGCTTTCAGGAAATTTTATGCAGACATCATGTTTGTGGAGACATTTTTAAAATAACATTCTCATCAACACTCTGAACACTAGTCTACAGCCAAAACTGCTGCTGTTCATTGTTCCACAAGACCCATATCTTAGACATCTAAAGACCTAAAGATTTCTAAGATTCCTGGAGATCAAATTCAGCAATAGAAGACTACTTTGAAACTAAAATGTTTCAAAGGTAAATACGAGCATTATGCAAATTTAGTACTAACTGGAAGATAGAATCATTGAGTTTAATTGTTATACTTTACTTGAAAATAATTATACATAACTTCTGCTCATCTCAAAATAGTCATAATGAAGAATCAGAAAACAAAGCAGTTCGCTGAGCAGTATCTACAAGACCTGCACAAGTTTTCATGAAACAGTACCTAAAAAAAATAATGTTTGTGCTCTTTCTTTAGGACCTCCTTGTATACAACACTTTATAAAGAGATGAAAATGTTTCTTTATATTATTTGGAGGGTTAAGAGATTACAGATAAAATGTTGAATTATTCTTTAAGAAGTGAAGAGCAGGGTTAAAGAAAACATTCGACACCGACAGGGAGGAAAATCTGAGAAATGTAAAAACTGCTATAGTATGCTGTGAAACACAAGAGCAATTTATTACCATGGCTTCTGCATCCCTCCCTTTCTGTGTTGGTTTACTTTGCAGAAGATCTTGATGTTATAAAAACCTAAGTTTTCATCTGATCTTAGAGAGGAAACCAGGTTGTTGTCTTTAGATTCTCGAGACTGCTTTTCTTCAAGGTGGTAACTTGTGGTTTTAGTTTAAAAATAGTATTTTCTAAATACATCAAAAGACTTTCCTGCACAAGACCTTCTGAAATTGCTGCATTGCACGATCGAAACAAACCTGTTGGCACTGTCATCCAACGTTCGCTCAAACCACTGCACAGAGGCTGTTTGGAGGGGATCCAGGACCAGAGTCATCAGGTGTCGAGCCAGGCTGCAGCAGCGTTCTGAACGCATTGGATTCCTCTTGTAAGGCATAGCACTTGAACCTGTGAGAGGAGAAGGAGTGATGGAAACACTTCCGTAGTCGTGCATCCAGAAAGAAGTGATAAAGGTCATCCTCCAGGTAAGATAAATGTGTCAGGAATCATGTTTTTGACTAAAGCCTCAAAACATGATGATTTTCTAGGGACCAAATGGAATAAAGAAAATGACGCCACCACACTTCCCCTTCTGATTAGAAACATCCAAATGTGGGGAGAAAAAAAAAAGTGAGAAGACATTTTGCAATTCTGCAAAACAGAAGAAGTTTTTACCATATAAAAAGAACAAATTGACTTAATTTTTATTGCAGTATTTATCATCATCTCTCTAGACTACCCATGGCAACTTCAGCAGCGATCAACACCCCATCTGCTTAATAATGTTGTCCTTCAAAGTCAGACACATACTGCTGTCTAGTGAATGGATATCAAAACCAGTGACAGAATGTAGACTGAATCAAGTAACAAATACGACTAAGGCTTTATGTGCTAATTCAATCCTATGCAACTATTTAGGGTGTCTGCCTGAACTCTCTCCCAGCCAAGAGCCAAAACTCTGTTTCCTTCTCCCCTTCTACCAATGTCGGAATCGCATCATGGGTGTTCTTCTGGCAAGGGTCCAGCCCGGTTTCATAGTTTTGAATTTGTCTGTTTATAAAGACCAAAATGCTGAGTCAAGCTGAAAACCTACAGCTTCATGAGGAATGGAAAACACTTAAGTACTCCTCAGATCCAAGCCTTCCTCTGTGGGGAATATGTGATCCCTGATCTCCTCCAAACCCAGGAAGTGCAGAAATACAAATATGATTTTAATGACTTAATATCCAGAAACCTCGCGGTAAAGTGCATTTTTTCCCCTTTAAAAAGGACCCAAAATACTAACAATGCCAAACCTCAGTTAATTTAAAGCAGTGACATTTCTAAGCTTGCTTAAAGGGCTGCACCAACATAAAAGAAAAGATACATGCACTGGTCCAGTAAATGTCTCCCACTCCTTACCGATCTGGTCTTTCTCAAAAGGCTCCTCTATCTCCTTCAGGTTGGCTAAAAGACGAATGTCAGTACAAATCTAGAAAAAAGCCCAAGAAATTAACAAACAGAACAAAACTAACATATACCAATATATACAGCTGTTAGTGTTCTTGGAGAAGCGTTTGCATATGAGAAGTAAACTGGGGGGACAGTGAAAAATTTGACAAAAAAATTGACACTGCTATCATACTTCCTGGCCTAAAAATCCCAGTCAAGAAAACATAAGAAAAAAAAGCATGTCCACTGTATTAGAGTAGAACAGCACTCCAAGAAGGACAAATGTTTGCAGGGAATGGAAGACAGACCAGGAGGGAACACTGAAAATGCATAACAAAACCACATAGCGATTTGCAAACATAGATAATGTGTGCTCACTGAACCAGACAGGCTACAAAACTAAACCAGAAGAAAATACCACAGATCACTTTAGCCCCAGAGGAGGAGGAGGCAGGGATCAGAGATAAATCAATGAAAAGAATTCACAAGGACAGAGAGAATAACACCATTATCAGAGAAACAATTAACTAGGAACAAATGGTGAAATTTAAAAACTCATACACCACTAGGAAAGACATTTACTCTAATTGGATCAATTTAGCATACATTAGACTAATATCTGGTGTGGGATTTGTTAATCCATCTTAGAATCTGCTCAGTAAACTCGCTTTATCTGCCACTGGTCTTAAGAGGTTTGATTACCAGGCATGTACTCAGTGGTGAATTTCCATGATCACAAAGGGAACAGCTGAACAAGGAACACCAATTGATATTTCTTGAAAAGACCATTCTGCACCACGAGCACCTTCTCTTCAAGATCTAAAATGTTTGCCCCTTTTCTTGACGAATACAAATAGGGTGCTCACCTTGTGTATGGATGCCCCCAGACTGGCCAGCACTGACAGGACTTCAATATCCACCTTGCGACTATAGGTCTGCCCTGTGACCATATAAGCCCTAGAAACAAGCACAGAAGTTGTGTGCTGCAGACAGGTACAACTGCACTGCAAGACTCTGAGCAAGGAGTGACATGGCTCTTGAATTGGAGGGCTGTCATTCTGCCCTGATGAGAACAACTTTGGATTCAGGCTGTCAAGTTCTTAGGGCAGCATGCAGACAGGAGAGAGAAAAGCAGAGGGAAAATGGACAGCCATGCTTTGACAGGGAGATAAGGAGAAGTGGTCTATTTAGAAGGCAAAGTTTCCGGTGGGAAGAAGCTGCAACTGGGAATGGAAGATGGCACAGGAGATTAGTCAACAGATGTCTGTTTGGCAGCTAGGGGAATCTGGGCCAACACAGACAGCAGGAGTCACACTGTGTTAACAGCAAATGTAGGTGACTAAGCATGCTTGTTACATACCGCTTAAATCCTGCCTTCGCAGTCACTAATCTGTCCAGCTCTTCAACCTGGGGTGAAGAAAAAACCAAAACAAACAGAGCTTAGAATGTAACAACTCAGGAAGTCAGAAACAGCAAAAAAGGATCCTCTGCTTTTCTCAGTTTACTGTCAACAAATGTTTTCCTTGCTAGGAAGCACCCCCTCCCCAAATTCTGCCCACTTTCATACAGGGCCTTGTCAGTGGGCCCCAGAGTAGATTTGATGCCAGAATCTCCGTGTTCCCCCAAAGAGAACACCATCCAGAGGGGAGAATTGCAAAACTCTAAGTCCACGCCCTGGGCTGTCTGACTTACTTTACTATGGTCTCCTTCAAAGAGCTGCAAGAAGCTGGCTTGGGTGCCAGTGGTGCCTTTTACACCCCGAAAGCGCAGGTCATCCCGAGCCCGCTCCAGGTTCTGCAGGTCCATGCACAAGTCTTGAATCCACAAGCAGCAGCGTTTCCCCACGGTGGAGAGCTGTGCAGGTCTGAAAACAACCAAGAACAGAGTGCGACTCGCTGACACCATGCACAGTAACTCCGGGAGGGCCAGGCTCTGCTGCCGAGGCTCCTGCTAACCCCTCCCTGCAGACTGGTCTGCCCAGCTCCTCTGAGCAGAGGTTAGAAAGGTCTGGCTGCTGCAGGAAGATGTAACAGCAGGTATGCATCCCCTGTAAATGGTACAGGAGATACGATCACAGAATCACAGAATCACAGAATCCTAGGGGTTGGAAGGGACCTCGAAGGATCATCTAGTCCAACCCCCCTGCCAGAGCAGGGTCACCTAGAGTACATCACACAGGAACGCATCCAGGCGGGTTTTGAATGTCTCCAGGGAAGGAGACTCCACAACCTCTCTGGGCAGCCTGTTCCAGGGCTCTGTCACTCGCACAGTGAAAAAGTTTCTCCTGATATTCACATGGAACCTCCTATGCTCCAGTTTGCATCCATTGCCCCTTGTCCTATCATTGGTCATTATTGTAAAAAGCTTGGCTCCATCGTCCTGACACTCACCCTTTACATATTTGTAACCATGGATGAAGTCACCCCTCAGTCTCCTTTTCTCCAAGCTAAAGAGACCCAGCTTCCTCAGCCTTTCCTCACAAGGGAGATGTTCCACTCCCTTAATCATCTTTGTGGCTCTGCGCTGGACTCTCTCAAGCAGTTCCATGTCCTTCTTGAACCGTGGGGCCCAGAACTGGACACACTACTCACGATCATTCCTTTCAGGAATTAAGACACTGTCGTTTCTGTATGTGTTAGGGGATTAAGGAATAAGTGAGAGGGGGAGCTGCAGGTGTGTCACTGCTACAGCCTCGAGTTTACCAAGTGACAGAGTCCCACCACCCGCAACACCTGGGCCGGGTTTCACGGCTTCCTTCTGTGAGGCGGAAAACCCTCACTCTGTGCAAGCACTGCGATCTCCC